>SNQJ01S0115655.1:2214-17536 GCA_010110895.2 Picea sitchensis | reverse complement strand
ACTCAAAGTAAAACACAACCTGAAAGCTCTGATTTAGAAAACTTAACTAAAGTCGTTCAAAAACTGTCAAATCAAGTTATAGATTTGAAAAGGACGGCCGAAGAAGATTCTTTGAGCAAAGGGCCCTACAAACCCCCGTTCAGGAAACCTTTTCCCACCAGCCGACCTAATCCAACTACTGAGGGCCTTAATCTTGAAAGTTTGCAATACGCCCTTCAAACAATTCTAGAATCCCAGGATAACTTGATGCCTCCTGAGATTCCTAAGGAGGTTGTCAAACAAGAGACAGTTCAAGAAGAAGAGTCTTCTCCAAACATTTTTGGCAACTTCTCGGATAGTATCTTCCAAGCTAACTTCGAGACAGTAAATCCCTATAATACTAGGAGTAAGACAACAAACAAACCTTCTTCCGAAAACACTACGACTTTGCCTCCAAAGAAATCTAAATCAGATGAGACTAAACAGAGTCATGTGAACCCCAACTTAGATTATGATTTAATTGAATATCTTAAAAAGTTAAGGGCTAACATTTATGTTTGTGAGTTATTGAAATTTCCATTTCTGCTACAAAAAATGTTACAGAACATCACAGAGAATAGAAAAAATGGTAATTCAAACAAGGTTGTTCAGAACAAATTTCCTCAGAAGACTTCCACTAAGGGTAATCCTGATCCTCATGATATAGGAAGCCTTCCTGTAAATAATGTAAATAATGTAGATAAATTATCTTTAGAAACTGCGAGTAAAAAACCACAAACTACCACCCTTAGTACTCGCAGAAACGTACCTCCATTTTTGTTAACTTTCGAAATATTTAATAGAAATGTGCACAATTGTATGGTAGACTCAGGAGCGTCATCCAATGTGATGCCATGGTCTGTGTGTCAGAAGATTAATGTTGAAGTTGAACCATCCACCTTAAAAATCATCCAACTTGATCGAACCAGTGTTAAAGTCGTAGGCGAATTAAGGAATGTGCTTATAAGATTATCATCTAACCCCAAGGTTCATCAAGTCATTGATATTATTGTTGTGGATATTCCAGAAGTGTATGGTCTGTTTTTAAGAAGGGACTGGTCGAAGCAGCTACACGGCTATTTCGCGACAGATTGGTTTCACCTGTGGCTTCCAGAGAATGGCAAGCCCAACAAAATCAAGGTAAATCATGAATGCTACCTTAAGTTCACGGTCACAGATTTGAATGATCCCAACGAACCATTTACACCCTCTGCTGATTCACCCGAAATGTTTTGTTACCTATCGGATCAAAAATTTAGACATGAACATTCAAAACTTGGTTGTCTTTGGCGATTCTGAAATCATGGTTAGACAGGTAAGAGATTCTATCCACTGTTTGTCTCCGCATCTTAAAAGCTACCAATCCGAGGTATGGAATTTAATGAATAAATTTTATGCTTTCAATATAAATTCTATTCCTAGATTGAATAATTCTGAAGCCGATCTATTAGCTAATGTAGCTTCCAAACTCTTTCCTGCAGAAGGCTTGTCCTCAGATGCATTCTCCGTCGAACTATTGTTCAGGCCATCTGTTCTTGACAACATCATTAATTGGAGAGTCTTTGATGACGATCAACAGATTATCAGCTTCCTGCATATGGAAGAAACTTTTCAAGGTGTGGTGATTGACGAATGCACTCATGACGACAATTTGCGTGATTTCACGGTAATACCAGATCCGAGAACTCCTAAATCTTCATCGGACATGGTAAATTTGATCCCTAAATCTGTAATTAGATTAGAAAAATTTTACGATCTTCAAGATAAATTCAAAAAATTGGTCAACTATAAAACCAATAGTTCCTCGTTATCATATGAAAAAGTAAACTTAGGAACTAATGATAATCCGTAGTGCATTAATTTAGGGGTTGGGTGTTCTGAACAAGAAAAAGATGCATTTATTAAATTGTTTAAAGAATTTAAAGATGTTTTTGCGTGGACGTATGATGACCTTAAAACTTTCGACCCTAACATCATACAACACGTCATTCCTATGAAACCCCAAACCTTACCCTTTCAACAAAARTTAAGAAAAATGCACCCTAAGCTCGAACCGACCGTCAAAAAAGAATTAAATAAACTCCTGAATGCTAAGATAATTTTCCCTGTTAGGCACACTCAATGGGTTTCTAACCTTGTCCCTGTTCGGAAGAAAAGTGGGGAAATTCGACTATGCGTTGATTTCTGAAACATTAATAGGTCGTCTGATAAAGACAACTATCCTATCCCACCCATAGAACAGATCCTACAACAGGTATATGGTTCTGAAAGGCTATCCTTATTGGATGGTTTTTCAGGGTACAACCAAGTCGTGATGTCTCCTCCAGACCAACGTAAAACTACCTTCCGCACTCCATGGGGCACCTACACTTATCAAAAAATGCCCTTTGGACTGATTAATGCCGCTGCCACTTTCCAGAGAGTGATGGACATCGCTTTCTGAGGCTTAATCAATCAGTCCATCGTAGTTAACTTAGATGATATTACTGTATTTTCCAAAAACAAAACCGATCATCTAGCTCATTTAAGAGTCGTTCTACAGCGATGTCGTAAATACGACATTTCCTTAAATCCTAAAAAATATATATTCGTAGTAGAACAGGGTAAACTCTTAGGATTTATTATGTCAAGAAAAGGGATGATTATTGACCCCGAAAGGACTCAAGTCATCTTGAAACTTCCCCCTCCTACATCCAAAAAGTATATGCAGTCTTTCTTAGGCCAGATAAACTTCGTGAGGAGATTCGTCCCCAGTTTCTCCGAAATGGTCAGACCTTTACAGAACCTAATTAAGAAAGACACACAACATCATTGGGGAACCTTAGAAAATCAAGCTTTTAATGCAATAAAAAAGGCCATAATAGACGCTCCTTCTCTCATGAGCCCCGACTTTTCGCAAGACTTAACACTCTACACTTTTGCCTCTGACCGCTCCTACACTGTCGTCCTTACTGAAAAGAACGCTGAAAACAATGAAGTGCCCATTACCTTTATGAGATCTTCTTTCAAAGGTGCTAAACTTAATTACCCAGCGGTAGATCAACAAGCCTACGTTGTTTTCAAAGAAATCAAGCACTTTCGGTCTTATCTTTTGAAATCTAGGACGAAAGTTATTGTCCCTTATCCAGCCGTCAGGATCCTGTTAGTGTAGAAAGAACTAGGTGAAAAGAGGGCTAACTAGGTTACCTCCTTGCAGGAGTACGACATAGAAATTACCCTAGCTCAGATAGTGAGAGGCCAAGGGTTATGCAAGTTAGTTGCTAACTCAGCCGCAGGACAACAAGAAGAAAACTATATGTCAAACCTAGGACAACACAATCAAAATGTAATCTGTTGTGCACAAAACTCTGTCAATCCATGGTATAATGATATAAAATTCTATCTTGAACATGGGTCAGCCCCCCATCACCTGGATCCCACTAAAATAAGAGCGTTGAGATTAAAGGATGCCTCCTTTCATTTGGTTAATGGTGTTCTATTTCGTCAAAATTTTGATGGCGTACTGATGCGCTATATTGAGAAAGACGAAGAAGAAAAAGTCTTACTAGAGTTGCATGCAGGAGAAGCTGGTGGGAATTTTGGTGGAGACACCACTGCCCATAAAGTTTTGAGATCCGATTATTACTGGCCCACGCTTTTTAGAGACACCCATGCCCTGTGTCGCAAGTGTACTATTTTTCAAAAAGCATCAGGGCAGTTACAGAAACCAGCCTTTCCTTTGCAGCCCGTTTCAGTAGACTCTCCTTTTCAGCAGTGGGGCCTTGATATTATAGGTCCAATCAATCCGCCATCCTCACAGCAATATAAGTTTATCATAACAGCCACAGATTATTTCACCAGGTGGTCTGAAGCTGCCTCATTAAGAACTGTGAATACCAGTCAGGTAATTGCCTTTCTAAATTCAAATATTATCACTCGTTTTGGTATCCCTGACTGTTTAGTATTCGATAACGCTTATTATTTTTCATCTCTTGAGATGACCGAGTTCTCTTTAGAAAAAGGAATTAAATTGAAGTATTCTGCCAGTTATTACCCCTAGGGCAATGGATTGGTAGAATCAAAAAATAAGAATTTGATTAAAATCATCAAGAGAACGGTTTCTGAGAATCACAAAAACTGGCATAATTCACTATTAAACGCCATCTGGGCTGACAGGGTAACACCAAAAAATGCTATAGGTAACTCTCCCTTCTTTCTCATCTATGGCAGAGAAGCAATTCTACCACCACATATCCTTCTTCCCTCACTACAACTATCACAGAAAATACAAGAGGGAGACGGTCCCCCTTTGGAAAACCAAATTAACGCCTTAATGAAGCTAGAAGAGATAAGAGCTCAAGATAAACGTAAGTTAGATCAACATCAACTAGTAGTCAAAAGCTGGTTCGATTCTAACTCTACCTCTGATAGGAACTTCGAAGCAAGTGACCTCGTCTTGAAATGGGACAAACCGCATGAGGGAAAGGGAGAGCACACGAAATTTCAGAACTTATGTCTTGGACCCTTTTTAATTGCTGAGAAATTGGGTCCCATCTCTTTCCGATTGCAGAATCTAGAAGGGCAGCCTGACACCTATCTGGTGAATGGCCAAGCTCTGAAAAAATATTTTGCTTGATAACAAACCTTTGTATATTATGTAAATACTCTATTTTTGTTTGCCTTTCTTTTACTATTTTGGTTTCGATTTTTCCCTTCCGCTTATCAATTTTGCTTTTGGAAACACATACCTTCAATTTTGGAACTATTCAGACAGGGAAAACGGAAAATTCTTTCACTAAAATGACTACTGAAAATTTGTCTAAACATTAATTATATACTTCTGAAATTTACATTTGTGTTGGCAAAAACTGTGTTTTAAAGAAGTTAACTGATTTCGATCTATGAGTAAAACCCATCACGATCATCTATTATCTTCTCACGCTGTCCATGTTCCTTAAGGGAACGACTCAGAAAGATGTCTCCCTTCCTTAGAAAGTTGGTTCTGTAAATAAACCATCTCTGGATCTTAATGAAGGACAGTTCTCAAAAATTCTGTTGAGGTTTGTAAAAAATATGTTTAAAATATCATGATTTTCAGAGTCACCCCGCTCAACTATATATTTTTAAAAAAACAAAATAAATCATTAAAAGAGCTGTGGGAAGTTCTTGAAAACCCGTCGGGATGCTGAACAGGTTTGTTGGCAGTGGGTAAATGCATGCATGACGCCAAGACAACTTCGTCGGGGTACTGAACAGGCCCGCTAGCAGCAAAGCAATGTCGGGTATATGAAAATTTGCAAATATGAAACCTCTAACCTTAAAATGTCCTTTATTCTGATCTGGAACTTCTTGGCAGGATATGGATATCAGAGTGGATTAAATGGAAACCCTGTCGAGGCTATGGACGCCTGCTGGCAGCAGTGGCTCTGTCAACAGTATTGGAGATTTTATCTTTAATTTCGTGGCTCGCTTATCTTAAGACTTCTATCAGTTTTCATCCTTTAGACACTGTTGGAATATTTGATCATTGACGATGTTTAAACAATTTTCTAGATACTTCTGTTGGAATTATTCCTGTTATCCTAATCTGAAGTTGTTCTTTTGGTAGAGATAACTGCTTCTACTAGTGTGTCGCCATTGTTGGCAGCCATCTCATTTTTTACCCTATCTCTATAAGCTGCCTACATCAATGTTTTGGAACCCTTGATTTTCCTCGCAATCTTTGGAATAAAACAACACTATTATTTTGCGCATTTGCACACCTGCCTTTATTCTTGTTTTCACGACTTCAAGCGTGAAAACTTTAATTTCGAAGTCACATTAAAATCGTCACTAGATTATTTTGGTTACTCTTGTCTACGTGTTCATTACATTTCCAATTTGATTATAGTCACACAGTTAGCAAGATACCAAGATCTTTACTCATTTGGCATTCTTTTGTTGTTAATATGATTTCATTTTTATAAGATTGTGATGATATTATAATGACTGTCATTGAGTCATTAATACATTGATGGTTTGATGTTCTATAGTCTTTCATTGATTTCCTTGACACATTGGTTTCATGAAAACACATTGACGTTGTGGATAGACCCTTGGTGTAATCATTTCATATGACACATATTTGATATGATCGAACCCTTGGTGTTGATTTTGAATCATTATTTTGGTTTTAAAACTATGCTACAACTATTGCTTGTGCAAATGTTTGGTCGACTTACCATAGATTTCATTAATTGTTTGAAGGACATTGTTTTTAACATATGCAATAGTGATTTGAATCGCTATATGCATCGTCGGTTGTACATCGGGAAATGGTTGTTTTGCATGGGCTGAGCTAGCTCCACCACCCTCGCACATTCGGGCATTAATGCCTTCCCCCTCTCCCGGGTCACCTCTGTTGATTTTCGGGGAAGTCTATGAGTTATTCGATCCTCTGAATACCCTGTCCAAACCCTCTCCCATTCACTTGGCTCATCGTGTGCTCCTGTCTATGGCACCGGTGGTGTGCATAGAGCCAAATGGTAGCCAAACACTCATGTTGTTCGACAATGCCCGTAAAGATTTGGAAAATGGTGGTTGGCTGGTGTTTATCCAAAGGTTCAAGGGTTTCAACCTTTCGGTTGCCCAACAATTCGCCCTCACCTTTGACGGATGTAGGGCTAAGGTCGGAGACATACATCTCGAGCTGAATGAGGAATTATTAAGCTCGGCTATAGGACTACCAGCTACAGGGAAAAGGTGGTTTAAAAATTCCAAAGTCGACAAGGTGTCGTGGCCGCTCCTATTCACATCAAGGAAGATTGTTTCCTGTGATAAAGGTATGCCTATCACTACCCTAAAACCCAGGTGGCACGCTCTTTTAGCGATTGTTAAACAGTTTGTGACCTGTGAAGGTCGGTATGGCTTGGTATTTTTGTATCATCTTCGGTTATTGATGAATTTTATAGGCTACCCTATGAATATGACGCATTACCTCTTGCGTAGTCTTTACAAAATGTCAAAAAGATTCAAGCGTGAGAAGGCTGGTAGCATCTTATTTCATCACGGCTTGATCAAACTTATTATCGTCCACCATTTGGGCCTTAGTGGCGACTGTTAGCAGGGCTTCCTATCTAGGAATGGCTTTGTCACTCCTGAATTTGTCCACGAGGACAAGGTTGTGGCTGCTGAAACTCTAGTTGGACCAGCCGTGCCACTTCATATCCTTCTACCCCCTGTCAAACCCTCGGATTTCCCTGACATCGACCTACCCGATACCATAGCCAACCTGTGTACTAAAGACAAGACTGAGGCCGTCAAGAAGCCTGTGATGAAGAAAGGTAAGGGTGATACTGGTGTCAATAGTAAAGGGAAGAAAAATGCCCGATGGATATCGAGATGTGCCAGGAACAAACCCAAGCAAAACGTCGACCATAAGCCAATAGTGTTGAGCGAGGACTCGAACTCCGAAATTGAACAATTCCTAACTGAGGAATACCCCTATTCCCATGGCCTATTCTCTATGGAAACCTATGACTATGTCTCTAACTTACCTCCGTGCCTCAAAAACGACCCAAACTACCTGGGAATCAAGCTGCATGAGGAAACCCTTGACAACTTGAACAAACCCTCGCCAGTGGTGCCAAAGATCGATCAATCACCATGTACCCAATGTAATTCCTGGCTTGAACGTTATTACACCGATGTTCCCCTATTGCAATCAAAGATCAAATCGTTAGAGGAATGGGTGACAATGTTGGCGAAGGAGAACGATAGGTTACAAGCCAACGAGAAGAAACAAAAAACCACCGGTTCAATTGTCTTCAGAAATGTCGAAGCAGCAACGACCTTTGTCAATTCAAAACTATCATAACCGAGTTGTTTTTCTTACTACCCATGTATGTGTTTCTACATCGATTTTTCTTTATGAGTTTGCTTGAATTAATATAATGGATTGGATTTTCTTTCGATTAGCTCTGTTTGTTTTTAATAAATTCAAAACAATTCTGTTGACTTTGAATCATCAAAAATGATTTCGTTATGAATCATGTATGGAAGATTTTCTTTGCTACGATTTAGATAGTGCGATTTTATTATTCTCATATTAGTATAAACGATTGACTGTTTTTGAGTCGCTTTGAATTAGGGTAGTCGATTGGGTTTGTTTTCGTTTAGTTCTTTTCGAATAGATTTAAGGAATGATTCTGTTTTATTTCTATTTTAGATTATGATTGCATCTGACCTGTACAGGAGATTTATTTGCTAAAATCAGACACAACTATGATTTAGATTGATACGATTTTGTCGTTTCTGGATTATGTTGGCTCTGAGTTGGTTCAATTTATTTCTTATGGTTTGATTTTGAGGCGATTCTGTATGCTCGAATTAGCATGGTCCTTTGTGTATGCAATGCATCAATATCAGTGATTGGCTTGATAAATACAATGTGATCTATTAAATTGAAAAAACAACTCTGTTAATTTTAGATTTGAAAACAATTTGTTAATGGATGAGTGGACATAAACTATTGCATGAATGAATTGTTTAATTGGTTACAGTTGGTGTCGATTGAAATTGATTCATGAAAATGATTTCATTTATTTCGAATTATCTAAGCGATTCTGTTTGCCCTGAATTGGTAATAACAAATGTTGAACAGAGTGCATGTATCTCTGTTACCATTCGGTTGACCACAATTTCGTTTGTTTCAATTTGCATACAAGTTTTGGTTTGATGTGGCATGAATGATTCACTCTGTTTGGAATTAGTAATTAAAGATTTGGTTTAATAATTCGAATATAATTCTGTTAAGTTTTGGATTGATTTTAAAACGATTTTGTGCTCAAATTAGACCAGCTATAGAATCGCAAGATTTTGTAGCTAGTCTTAAAATTAGATTTTTTGTTAGTTTTACAAATAAAATATCACCTAAACTTGTCTATTCTTGTCCACTTTCAGGTACATACAAATTTCAATGACAAATTGGACATGCTGTAGCAGTTTAGATTAGTTTTCAGTTGTTAGTCATAGGCTAAAATAGAGACTTGGGATATTATCCCCAGATTTTTTGTAAAACTGTTTTGATAATTCCCATAGGGATGTTTTACCCTGTGGTCTTTAAATGCTTGTTATTTTTTTTAATGGACCCATCATCATCACTGTTGGGAGAACCAGACTATGGATTTATAATAATACAAACTGGGATGAAAGTTGATGTCTTGTAACAACTTTCGCTTTCAATATATCAAACATTTATTTCAAGTTTTCTCCATATCAGTTTGCAATTAATTATCGACTACTTTAGCTATCGTAATTCGTTGCAGGTTGATGTGATTTGGATTATGTGTTGTCCATATCTGATCTCTCTTATTTAAAAAATACAACAATTACTCTATTTCAATTTAATGAATACAGGTTTATCTTTTTCATTAATTGAATTGTTTTGTACAAATTTTGCAAAAGGATTTATCTGACTGCGATGATTTGTAAATTATAAGATTGTTGTAATTTTTTATGTCTTGTTTGTCATGTCATTTATATTTGAAGAGAATAGTTGTTTCTTGTTTACGAGAATCTTGTGGAGAATCTAGTGCGGATTTTCTCTCACCGAACAACTAAATCAACTGTTGCATACAGGATAAACCTAAAGCATTACTTCAGGTGAGTTTGCTATTCGTTATTTAATAGTTAATTTCTTAGTGTTATTTAAGTAGTTTAGATAGTTATATACAGTTTAGATTTATAGTTAGTATTATTATTTTGCTCAGCTTAGATAGTTTTTGTTTTACTTCTTTCTCATAAAATTATAAAAATCAAAAAACAATAGTTTCACTGTCTTAGGATAGTTTACAAATGATTTTTTGTAGGTTTTCATTTAATTCTGTAATCTGTAAATATCGTATATTTGTAATTGGATCTAACTTTGTTGATAATTGAACATTTAATTTTATAGAATTATTGCTATATAGCATAGATAATAGACTGTATATATTATTTCAGATTTGTTTATCAGTTTGCTTTGATTTTTTGTTTTCTTTAGATTAGTTCCTTAGTGTAGTTTTATTTCGTTTTCCTAGGACTTAGATCGGCTAATGGAGCCGCTAAACCCATCAGGGTGGATCATCCCAAACAGCTTGGGCTATTTAGACAACCCCGGACCAGATTCACTCTTCCAGTTGGCGAGCATTCATTTTCGCTCGTCAACAGGTTCAGAATTCTCAAGTCTCAACTTTCACTATGGTATGATCAACGGTTGAGAATACTCCTGAAGTGATCTTTCAGATCGAACGAATTATGTTCGCTTCGAGACTTTGGCATTCAAGACTTCAGAGGTTTTGAATAAACATTGCTCCATTTTCCTCCGGAGTGATCACCTGCTGAGTAAGTCATCAACAGTGGAGACCTCTTATTGTCAGTTAATGTTTCCACTTACACTATCCTTCCACTGAAGTAGATCAATGGTCGAGAACGCTCCCAAAGTGATATTTAGATCGGATGTCTCGTGTCCACTTCGGGTCTTCGACATTCAGGATTTCGGGACTTTGGGTGAGTGTTGGTGGTAAAACTCCTGAAGCAGAAACTATTAGAGTGATGTAAATTTCTTATGTAACTTGCTAATGTTTCATGAGCTGAGTAGTTGCCACGTGTCACTTTTTGTGATTTGCACGTACCTAAAATGTTGATTTCAACTTGACACTTGATTTGCACATATGTGTCCTTGCTGACATGGTATGTCACAGTTCTTCCGAAATGGTCTATTGTGTGTCCTTGTTGACGTGGTCTGCCATATGCCCTTTTTCTAATGTATTTTGCTGACCAACAGCTCTGATCCAACGGTCCTTGTTTGTCCTCCAAATTCGACGGTCCTTATTCATTTCAGATTTCTGGGCTTCAGGTATTTCAAGTCTCAAACTATCCTGAGTGTAACCTCCTCGCATCTTTATACCCGAACTTAAATGTTCTTCGTTTATCATGATCCTAGATCGATGGATTGATCTGTTTGCATTGCAACTCCTCTATCTTATCTTTTCCTTCCACTCATAATGATCCAACAGCTGACAGAGATTCAAATTTCAAGAATTTCAAATCTCAGACTTTCTGGAGCGCAATTTCCTCGCAACTTTAGACCCAAAGAGAATGTTTTTCGTTTATTAGGGTATTATATCGACGACTCAATCTTTCTGTGATGTAGATTTGCTATCTTATCTTGTCCTTCCACTCGAACATGATCTGATAGCTAACGATAATTTGGTTAATCGAATTCTCAATTGTTTTACCTCGCTTATCCTGTCTTTCCACTTAAAAGTGATCCAATGACTATGAAGATTATTAAAGCAGATCAACGGTTGACACTGTTTGCGGAAATATGACTTATGATTGATTTAACTCGTCACCCAAACTACACAATTGGAAGTTGTGCGATGTTGGTGATTTAACCACAATCGTTGATCTTCAAAGCTATAATATCAGATGGTCTTGACTAATTGCGGGATTATAACAAGCACAATGTATAATTCTCCTTTCAATATCTGCAATATATCCCTGTCATAGATTTGGCGATTGCGCATCCGATGGTCATGATTTACTCTGACTTAAACTGGTCATTTGTTGGATCAACCGCAGTTGTAGATAATTGAAGCTATGAGATCTGACGATCCAGTCAGATTGCAGGATTGTAATTGGCGAGTAGTTTAATTCTACTTTCGCTCCCCGTAATTCATCCTCGTTGTTGATCTGGCTTGCAAATCCGACAGTCTTGATTTGAATTGAGTTTTATCATGCCATATCTTCTGATCTTTTAATATTCATTTGTTAACTCTCCTGAGCTGTAATCTTTGTTTGACATCACTCATTATATACCATTTGACTGGTCGTACAACGTTTCTTCTTAAATTCATTGTGCCATCTGTTCTGATATTTGATCTTCATTCGCTAACCTTCCTGAGATTTTATCATAGGAACATTGTTGATACTATCGTGATCAACAATAATCATGAATTTCTTCATACTATTCGCTTCTTCTGATATACTATGCAATGCACTTTTCTTTCTGAGATTTGATCTTCATATTGTTTGCTCCTCCTCCTGAGCTTGCGTTTTCGATCTCTGCATACTGTTTGACATCTTATGCAAACTGATATACTATTGACATCAATGACAATCTTATATGTGGTAATTCATCATTAACAGCATATCATCACATTGACTATTGACATCAATGACAATATATCCAACATTATCACCCTTTTTCATTTAGGGCAACACAATAACTTCATATACAAAACTCTCGCTGTGATGATGCTTTCTTCTTATGAATTTTTCTCTCCCCCTTTGACATCAATGGAAAAGGGTTTTTTCTCATGTGGTAAATCTCTGTATGTTATTGACTAGAATCTGAACTTGGGTAACTCTTTTTACAGTCATGTTCTGCCTGTCATAGCTGAATGACTCCCCTTGTCAATATTCTCTCTTTCTGCTTCTGACTACTCTCCCCCTTTGTTTCTGAAAAGGTAGCTCTTCCTGACAAGGTTTATGCCCATGTTAATTTACTAACTTCTTATCTCAGTTGCTTGGGATTTTTGTGTTTCAAATGAGTAGTCTTCTTGATACAAATTTTTGTAGTGATTGAGTCTTTTCAAAACTTAATCCAATTATTTTCTTATTTACTAACCAACACTTCCCTTGAGTTTTTATTGACTGTTCTCCCCCTTTATTTCTAAAAGGGTGCCTTTTTCTAATAGGGTTTCTCCTCTTTTTATCTCTATAGGATGTCATGTACCTCATTTTGTACATCAGAATGTTGCTCCTACGGATGCCTCTGTCCTACTGGAACACTACGCAATTGTAGATCATCTTATTCAAACAACTCTTGGATCTTCCCATTGATTCTCATCAATCTCTAACCAAATGTATCTGTCTTTATCCAAGATGCTTATTTACTATTCATTTCTATAAAGTCGTCCGAGACAACTTTATACTATGCTTGTCACATGATTGCAATTCTTTTTGTAGCAATTAACTTCACTCCTATTTACTTCTTCAGTCTTTGCTACCCACATCTGTGAGTGTCCTGGTTTCTTGAACTTTGTTCTTTGATCTTTTATTATTGCAGCTTCATTTTTCTTTCGTGTTCCATTTAATCCTCTTGGAATACTGTATGAAGTATTTTTCATTGACTGTTTTCTTGAGTTCCAACAGTTATAGGCTTTGTGGCCATTTCCACCACAACTATAGCATCTCATAGTGTAACAATGTGCAACAGTATATCCAACATGATTGCAGTTCCAACATCTTATACTGTTGTTGAACCCACCAAATTGTTTTCTTCCATGATGCCTATAATCCAAGGCTTTATGACCATATGCATTACAAGAAAAACAATAACCGTTAAAGACACTCTCATACCTTCTTTGATTCATCCATGAAGGTGTCTCTCTTCTGAACTTGCTTTGAGGTATATGAATAGCTTCTATATGTCTTCCTTGATCCGATCTTCTAAATTTTGTAGTGTTTATTTTATTCTTTGAACGTGAAGAAACTGAGTCATACCTGCTTTCAATTTTTACAAATGAAGGATTTGTTTCAGACCTGTCTTCATCCTTTACAACTGAAGGAACTATGTCAGACCTATTTTAACCTTTTACAAATGAAGGACCATCATCAGATTTCTTAGGAGTACTAATTTCTTCTTTGTTATATCCAAGACCGGATTTGTCATTTGGTGATATATGACTATCCAAGATCTCATCTAGGGTCATGGAGTTGTTCAAGAACTTGATTTGGGTGTCTGACTTCTCAACCTTCTTTCTAAGATTCACAACTTTTGCTTCCATCTCATGACAAGATTCTTCCTTTTTGTCCAACTGGTTCCTTACTACCTCCTCTCTCATTTTGGCTTCTTTAAGTTGGATTTTAAGATTGACCTAGATTTCCCTTAGTTCTTTTAGATATGCAAGGTTTTTTATTGGTTCATCATCTTCCTTTGTTTCTTCTTTTACTTGACTGATTTCATTTTTCAGTCTCTCAATTTCCTCTTATTTTGCTTGACTGGTTTCACTTTTCAGTCTCTCGATTTCCTCTTCCCTTTCTTTTGTTAGATCAACAACTTTTGTTTTCAATCTTTTGATCTCTTCTTCTTTGTTTTCTAACTAAATCTTTTGCTCATATTTGATTTCTTCATTGTCTTTGAGATTTTCTTTTATTTCCAAGATATGTTTCTAATTGCTAAGCTCATCATCTTCCTTCTCCTCTTTTGTTACTTGACTAATTTCTTTCTTCAGCTTCTCGATCTCCTCTTCTTTATCTTCTAACTAATTGTCCTTCTCATATATTATCTTTTCGTTGTCCTTAAGCGTTTCCTTATTTCCAAGACATGATTTTGACTCTTTTCAAGAAATTATTTAGTGTAGTCATGAAGATAGCTATAATATGATTCATTATGGTCATAAAGGTATTCACAGAGACTCCAATCAACCTTTTGTTTGGCCTTTAATAGTTCTTCTTCTTCTTCTTCCATGGGATAAATGCTAATAGAACATTATGTTATTGTATCAGAGTCTTCTTCTTTACTTGCAGGGGAGGATTCAATATCACTGTTATTGCAATCGAAATATTTTGGAGAGTCCTTACCTTTATTGATGGCTTAGTCTTCATCTTCGTCCTTGATAGGAATTGTTAGGTGGAAATATTGTTGTTTAATTATGTTGTAGTACTTGCCCAACTATTTAATTTGACAATCTGAGGTTCATAGGCTTACGAAGCACACACACTATATATGCAGGACTGAAGTAGAATTAATCTAATCTAATTTGTTGAAATGAAATTAATCTAGGAAAGCATTGAAAGACTAACTAGGAAAGCAGGAAAATACATAAGGGAAAAACAATACAACATGTGAAGAGTTGAACGACAAATGACATATGTGAGCTCACACAATATATCAATCTCAAATTATATTACAAGAGTCAAAAGACAAATCATGAAGGAATAGCAAAGCTAAGAATTCCCTTCTCCTAATTACAAGACCAAATTAAGAATTACATGATTCTAACTCCAATTATGAATAACATGATGTCTAATTCTGAATAACATGATCTCTTCCCCCCTTCATGAAGAGAGAGCACTCTCTTATATACATGAAAGTATTGAAGAGTGTCATAATTACAGATCCGTTGTTCTCTCAACTTATTCCTTCAAATCCGCCACTCATATCTTGGATAAGATATCCTATCAAAATCTCCATGATCTTCTCCTTTGAATATGCTTGAATGATTGTCCCAAATATTCTTCAAATCTTCAAAGCTTGAAGATGAAATTCGAATTTGAGGCTAGGTGGTAATATTTG
>SNQJ01S0115654.1:33435-44735 GCA_010110895.2 Picea sitchensis | reverse complement strand
AAGGATCATTGAGAATATATAAAATGGATTCAAGTCGTAATTAATGGTTACTAGATTGTCTTGCTCTGAGGACGTCACATCTTATAGAGGGGAAGAAAAGAGCTTGAACAAATTATTCTGTTTTAAAAAGGAAGAAGTTCCATGTTTCCATTTTTCTAGAGAATAGATTCCAAATGTGCCAATAGTTATTGAGTAACATGAATGATAACCAATGATGGTTGGTAAGGTTCATAGTGATGAGCTATATAATTTAAAGTGTCAAGTTAGGAAGATATGAACTAGAACACTTGTAATTCGAAAAATATTTAAATGTTTAAATAATCAAAGTATAACAATTGTATACTTCTTGGTTTCTAAATCTTCAAAGACAAAGGGAATATACCATGTGATAAATGAGTCCTAGAGACTAATGATCAAACACCTAGCATGAAGAGTAATAAGCTTGAATGCTAATTACAAGCTATGCATTTGATAAGATAATCTTGCTGAGGGTGATTAATGATAATGACCAAGTGGTGGATAAATCACTAGCGATTAATCATTCCTTCCTGTAAATGACATAAGAACATTGGTTAACAATCAAAGTTTATAAGGATAAAAATATAAATTTGATATTGATGATTAAGACATGCTAGTCAAATTAGTAATAACTTATGTTGAATTTCACCAAATGCCACCATGAGAGAAATAATACATGCTTATAGATTGTGGATCTAGAAGTTGAGGATTACTTGAAAGTTAACGTTGTACTCAAATAAGAAAAAATATGGAAACTTGAGCATGCTGATAGGGTGATATCACGATGTGCATCGATGATCTGAACTTTGAAAAAGATATGGAAGGCCCCAACCACTATCATTGTTATTTTACAACAATGAACTCCACAACTGTGGGGATTTAGGAAAATTTTCATCCTTGGTCTCAGTGTCGTGGTAAAAGGAGAAACTAGACGAGAAAAGCCAAGGACCGATTAATATAGCCAAGGTTAAGAATTAAAGTAATAAAAGAATATTGCCCTGTGTTATTTTGCCTTTCAAAACGATGTGAAATTATATGTGGTTGGTTTCAGCTTTAGACACAGACCATCAATTACACATGATTTATCGAGCATTGATTACACATTATTTATTGAGAAAATCCATTCTATGATTTTGGCAAACGTAAGTATAAGGGAAAAACGGAATGGTATTTTTTTTTTTTTTTCTTAAATATAAGAGCAGCTTTGGAATTAGGAAAATCCATAGTTTAACTTTATTGACAAATTTTGTAGTTTGTAAAATTATAAAACATTGTTGAATTTATGAAATTTTATGATCTACTTTTATTAGTATTATCCTCCTCTCTCATGGTCGGGAAGAATCATTGTAAAGTAATCCTAACATTTTTGTTTAGCACTGATGGTATACCTGTAAAGTGTAAGGTATGAGGTTAGAGTTATCTTTATTTTAACTTATGTTAAACATTTTGGCTTTCAAATGCATTGCATTGGTTTTGGCCACTTTACTTCATGCTTTTCATACATAAATATATAATTAGTTTTCAATGCATATATAATTGCATTTATTTTTTAAATCATGCTTTTCATACATAAATATATAATTAGTTTTCAATGCATATATAAATGTATTTACTTTTTGACTTTCAATGCAGTGCTTAAGGTTTTTTCTTATTTTTTTTTTTTTTGGCTTTCAATCTATTTCTTAAGGTTTAGTTTCAATTATTTCATTCTTTCAATATATAATATTTAAATTATTTTTTTGGTTTTCAATGCATTGTTTATTTTTTTGGCTTTCAATGCATTGATGGAGGTTCTTGTTCAATGTATTTCAAGGTTTGCATACATAATATCTAAATAAACATTTTGGTTTTTAATGCATTATTTAATATTTTTTTATATTTTTTTTAGACTTTCAATACAAAATATCTAAAGATAATAGTGGTAAATACCCCAAACATATATTAAAGGGGAACTTATTGGTAAAAGTGTGAACAACTTCATTAAAAAAACATTGCATATAAATAAGATTCAGTCTTTATATTCCTATGATTGTATCCTCTCAAAAGTTGAAACATTGTCCTCGTCACCATTGTTAGTTATATTGAACTATTGAAAGTGTGGCACTTTTTAGGGTTCAAAACCACAAAATCATACCTATCCCATTCCTCATTTTCTCCAAACTCACCCCCATTCATTTCAATTTTTATCAACCTATCACCTCTGTTGTTCAATGGAACCTTGTTGTCGATAATATATCCCATGATTTACGTGCATCATGTTATGGAAAGAAACACATTGAATCTAAACATGGAGTGGCTCGAGAAAGTCCTTGTAGTCTACCTCAACATCCATTCTTGGATAGAGGAGCTCTTTCCTCACATCCAACAGTCAGTTTTGCATGAAAATTACAAGTGGGTAGACGAGCAACTAAACACAGACATGAAGCTTCTAGACATTTGCAATGGCATTAAGAGAGACAATATGCAATATCAAGGAATATCAGGCATCACTGCAAATGATTCTTTGTGGCTGGGGAGGGGGGATTTCAGAGAAAAAATCTTCATCGAGCAGCTTTCGAGGGCTCGGATGGCACTCAATAATTATAAGGAATTCATGGCGAAGAAAGAGGCGCAGAGCCCACAAGATCACATCGACACCATCATCCATTGATGCCTCCACTGAATAGAAGACATCGATCATCATCGTGAGGTTCAATGAAAACAAAATGGCGAGCACAAGAGAGAAATACATAATCCTTGTCGAACAAGGCACCTCAATTCTTGCAGGGTGTAATTTTCTACAATCACTAAAAAAGCATACCTCGATGCTAATTTGAAGAAGAGAATGTAAATGAAATGTATTAGTAGCCTTCATTATTTATAATAATCGTTATACATGCCCTTCAACCCCATTTTATTTTCTCATATACTATATTTGTGGTTAACACACATATACACTAAAGAAATATCAATATATTATCATTTAAATATTAATTCTAAATAAGTATAAATTTGTCTAACTTTTTGTTAGTTTAAATATAATCATAATTTACTACATAAACGAAACCACCTTAAACTCTTAAACTTAAACTATGGGAAATGACACAAAATTAATATGTGGCCACCTTGAACTATGGACGATGATGGACAAAATTAATCCATGGACTAATATTGTATTAGAATCCCATGGTGCAAGTTTCTTTCACTTCACCGACTTCAAATTTAACCACCTGCTATCTATGAAAATACATATTTTTATTTTAAAAATTAAAGCATCTAGATATACATAGGTTGAATCCAGCATAGGTATATCTTCAATGGTAATGAATTAAATGAAATACTAAAAAACATTGGAACAAATGCCCAACAAATCAAGGAATAGTATAATTGTGACATCCACGACGGACTCCATAATGATCACAAATTTATAATCTAGAAACAATTGTAACTCCCGCGTTGTTGATAACCTTTCAATCATATTCATTGTATATTTATATGTTGCAGTATGTTCTATATTGACTTATACATTTAGAAACATAACCCAATGGATTTAAAAACCTTAGAACTTTCAGCCATGAAAAAACACAAAATTACATTAGAGTTTCGTGACTTGTGGAATTTGAATCCATTCAAATTATCTTTAAAATTATGCTCAAATTCAACTTAATATTTTAATTGAAAATGGAATATATTTACATCATCATTAATTTCTTTTAATTAGTATATATATTTCTATGCAATTATTATATTAGGTTGTGTGTTTTTATTATATTATGGAGTGTTTTTAAGTTATATCTTCAAGTAAATCAAGAAACATAACTTAATCATCTTTACAACTTTCAATAGTGAGCAACCATAAAATTAGATTGATATACATTTCTCTATACAATTATTATGTTGAAGGTGTTGTTTTTGGGGGGAGGGTACCCTTGAGGCCTTCGTGGAAACTTGTATTGATCTTGGCATTGATCGAGGACCATAGCTCAATTAAGTAATGATCCCTTGGGAAATATTAAAAAGCCCATAAGGTGCCACCTTGAATCTATTCATGGAATCGATTAGTAATTCATTAGGACATACCTGCAATGTAATTTACAGTGACACAGACATTTCATTACCAAAACATTGAGGGCTTCACTTCTAGACAACCGTAGAGGTCCCATGATGAGATAATTTCCACCTTCAAGATAAATCTAGATGCCTCCAAAGTCATGTACACCAGACATCCTATGTTCGCTTGTAGCTACATTGAAGGCCTCATTGTTCACAGCTAAGATTTCCTAACTGTTGTCCTAATTCTTTTACAATGACACCTTGTTGCATAACATAATGACTAGCTAGAGATTCATTGTTGCAAGTTCAGATGACTTGTTGGAGATTCATTGTTGCGAGTTTAAATCGTTTGAGTTACAAGAAGGGTAGAGATCTACCACATGAAAGATGACTATAAATGTATTATTCCATTCACTTCTCCATCTTATTTTTTTCATCATTTGTTTTCTCACTAAATATGATGATTATAAAAATATTTGCTACTCGGTTTTTTTAAACGTTCCCTTTCCCCTGCTTTAAAGATATGCTAGTTAATTGATAAACGATAAACAAGTCACTCCTTTTGAAGTTTATTAATATCAATAAAATGAAAATTCACCTATCTACTTTAAACATAATATTTTATTAATATTAATTAATAAAGTGAAACTTCACTTATCTATTTTCAACTTAAATTTATTTTGATTTTTTATAATTTCTTAAAAAAAAAAAAATACAATCTTACTCCATAAGTGTGGAAACCATCAAATCAATATGCATCAGCAGATGAAGTTTATTAATTTTTATTAATAAACAGAAACTTCACTTATCTACTTTCAACATAAACTTGTTTTGATTTTTTATGATTTCTTTTAAAAGAAAACATAAACTTGTTTTGATTTTCTTATGATTTCATTTAAAAGAAATAAAAAAACAAGGTTACCATATAACTTTTGTAAATTGTCCTGTAATATGTTTTGATTTTTTATCATTTCTTTTTAAAAGAAATAAAAAACAATGTTACTATATAACTTTTATCAGGTGTATTGTATTTTTAAACTAGCTACCATCTATTTACTTATGTTAACTTGGGTTTATCACTTTTTAATAAAATTGATGTTATTAATTTTATATAAAACTCTTTAATAAAACTAATAACATTAATTTTATTTAAAACTTCTTAAAAATATGATAATTTGAAAATTAACTTCTTATATGACAAGTTTTTATATCTTTCCTTTTCGCAAGGCCTCTTCCAATGATGTGGGCAAGTGATGGCTTTCCATGGAATAATTTCAGTTTTCTAAAATTTGTCTAAATCTGAAATTATCTAAGTTTTAACTATTATTGTACACTTCTCTTTGGGTCTTTGGGAAGCTAAAAGAGGGTATGGTTTAAAACTATTGAAGAGAAAAACGCCTTTTTCGTTTGCAGTAGCCTCTGGATCTGGATTTGTGGATTTAAAATGTTGTCTTTTTTTCATTTTCTTTGGAATTCTGGGCAATTTTATTTTGCTCTCATGAAAACTCTTTAGATGTTGGTTGGGGGAATGCAAATGAGAATTTTGATCTTGCTTAATTCCTTTACCAATTTAGTCATTCAGATCAAGATATTGAATATTTCACTTAGAATCAGTTTCATTTAACCACTTCAAGATGTTATAGAGTGTTAGTTCTATATGTTGTCAGCTTTGATATTTTCAACCTTACAGCATAATGGTAAAATTAAGTCGGTTGAATTTGACAAGCAATAGGTAATTGAATACCCTAAATTTGGTTTGTGTTCTTACCAATAGTGTTTTCAAGTAATCCTCCTTCATTTTGTGTTTTGGAATAGTGTAATATATTGGCAAACTGGCACGAATTCCAAGCAGGTTTCAATACTTCGACAATGAATTTAACCTGTGCATAAACAACTAAGACAGATTGGTCTTGGGAATTTAATTGTAGCCTCGTCAAACAACATTATCCATGAATAAATTATCGTTTTATAAACCCAATAAAGGGTTCTTCTAAGCTGTCAGTATTACCCAACAATACAGAATAGTATTTAAATATCCAGACATAGTGTAATCCCAATAAAGAGTTCTTCTGAGCTGTCAGCACTATTCAAATAAAAAACAATAGTATTCTAATCTCAATAAAAAAGAATCATATTTTAATCTCAATACAAAGTTCTTTCTAATCGGTAGTAGGAGAATTTTAATCTCAATACCGAGTGTAATCCCAATAAAGAGTTCATCTAAGCTGTCAGCATTATCCAGTAATATAGACTCCTAATAAATTAACACACAGAATGAAAATATAGTGTCAGAGATACATCAAGCTACAATTAAGTATCATGAGGGATAAAAACTATCCATTAAGTATCAAGAAAGATTAAAAAAAACTATTCATTCAGTATTAAGAAAGATTAAAAAAAATCTCAAGAAGGGATAAAAACTATCCATTAAGTATAAAGAAAGGTTAAAAAAAAAAGATTAAAAAAAAAATTCAAAAGGATAAAAAATCTGAGAATCAATTAAGTACAAAAAGAAATCAAAACCTTAAGCTCTTAAGGAAGCACATGAATAGTGTCAATATCATTGTAGCCATATATAAGATAGAACTCATATAATTGATTTTAACACTAAGATTGAAAATACAAGCAGTCCTTACCTTGCCTTTAGATGCGGTAACTTGGCCCGCGAGCAAGTTTGGCATTTTGAATCAACCAAAGGTAAGAAAACCATTCTGTCTGTACCAGAACCAACAAAGTTCATGATCTGTAATTAAATAACTCTAAGATCATATCTATGAGAAGCATAACGTTTAGATGGTGTTTGTAGCCTGTTTGTAATTCTTGTAGAGGAAGGCACAAGCACCATAAGAGATCACTAGAAAACAAAATAATTTAAGCATTAAAAATGTTTTTAAAGTAAATATTTTATTTATTTATTTTAAAATTTATTATAGTGTTCACACGTGTTGTTGCAAAATAACTCCAATCTAACCACGTTTTCATAAATGTGGCATCTCCCTCTCCATATCCAAATAGTGTTTTTTATCAGCATAATAGGGTTCAAGATGCATTCAATAGAAAAAAACCCAGACTCATGAACAACGTTTAAGGACATATGCAACCAATGAGTTCGCAGCTAATGGTCGAGTTCCCTGTTGTGCATTGCAGTTGGTTTCACCTGGAGACCACCAGAAGACTTGTTCTCCATCTCATATTGGCGCCCATTCACTAGGAGGGTATCCAGACATCGAACAGGCTCATGGAGACTCTTCCCATCTTTCTTCCAATAACTGGCAATAGTAGATATGCTAGGATTTCCGATGGCAAGTCTAGAGGTGTGCTATTTTTTGGACGAGGATATTGTCCATGATGAGACACTCAACAGGACCGAGTCATT
This sequence comes from Picea sitchensis, assembly GCA_010110895.2. NCBI lineage: Eukaryota > Viridiplantae > Streptophyta > Pinopsida > Pinales > Pinaceae > Picea > Picea sitchensis. The sequence continues at coordinate 37,309 of SNQJ01S0115654.1, read as the reverse complement.
GAATTTCATAGCAGTATCAGAACAGCTACAACACCCTCGAAAAGGAACCCAACACTGGAAAACTCGTCCTTTTCAACCCCTCAAGAAAGAGAATGGGGCAGCCCACACTTCACTAGGCTCCTCATTCGGCCACCACGGCCTAGATTAGCCCACACTTCACTGGGAATTTGATTTCTCGGCCGAATATCTATGTAGATCATGCAAAGTCTCTCCCTTTCCCAAGCTTGGGGACTCAAGGAGCGATTTTGAAAACAAGATTTTTTTTTTTTTTCAAACTACTATTTAAGCTTGGTGCTTAACAACTAATGGGGTCTGGTCAAGTGTGAAAAATAATGGGTTTTGTTTAGTGACATTGGTAAAATATCTTCATTCCAATATATATTCACTCTTCCCGCCTAGTTCGGTTGGGAAATAATTCACACCCAGAGTACGTTGGAGCCTTAGAAAACCTAGAGTAAGTTGCAGCCTTGGAAAACAGTAAAGACATTAGCCCTTATTTCCTTCATTTCTTAGTCAATTTAGCCTTTTAACAAAGGTTATTTCTACATAAGGAAGGCAAACAAAAAACAAAAAAAACCCTTTGATAAATAAAGAGAGAAACCAAAGGAGATTATTTTCTTTGGGGTGAGGCCAATTAGTTCTCACTGGAACTAGAATTGAGAGTGTCAGTGAGGCACCTGAGGATCGAAGGTGAGAGTCTTCCAGGAACACATCTACCAGGACGTCCTTGAAAGAGCACAATAGAGGGATGGTGGCGGCCTGTACAAGCATATAGTAATACAAGTCGTCATCCTCCAAAACCTTGAGAGCCCAGATGCCGTGTTGCTTTATCAGTTAAAGTAGGAAGGTTGTTGTTCAGTGGGGTCTTCATGGAGGATTGATGGAGCATCGGATTCAAAGGGAAAACACTAGTTTTACTTCCTTGCAGCTTGGACATTACCAGGTAACCTCTATTATATTTTTTTGGTTATTTTTTGGGCTCTATTTCTTCCCCTCCGTAAAAGAAGTTAGGTTTTTCACAAGAGAGAAAGACAAGCAGTATCCTGGCTAACGATTGATTCTTTCCTGCTAGCTAACCAGTCAATGCCGGTATTTAATTTCGTTATGTTTTGGCTATATTTGTCAACAATAGCTAGATAAAAATAGATTGTTATACCCGCTAATGAATCCTCCTTATAGTTGGAAAGAATCCATCCGAGCTTCTGTTCCTGCTTTGCGTTCCCTTGCTAGATTTTGTAGTTTTGTGCCTTCCTTCCATACCGCAAACGTACCTATGAATGGTGGCTCCTCCGCCCATCCATTACTACCTTACCGCCGGTCCATTGGTTGAGTGCCATTCCTAGAAAAAATGCAATTAATCCTACTGGGAGAGCAAAATTATTAGTAAAAAAAAGCAAAATTGAAAGTCTAACATTTGAAATTCTGAAGAGATATTCAACACATGTACGTTCATGGAATAATAGAAAAGATGAAAAGCAAGGAAAGGAAGCAAAAGATCCGGTGAGACTTGAGAGGGTCGGCTAGGCACCTGAGAATTTCCACTAGAGGAAGAACAAAGAGAGTCTCTCCTTGGAGTCGGTGGTGGTGGAATAGACCCAAAGCCATTGGCGACATCGACCAGGATACGATGAAGAATGGAGCATTTGTTGTATGGATTGGCATCAACGATGCAACAAGTCTTCCATGGCTTAGACCTCTCCAGCGCTCCAAGTAGTCCCGGTAAGAAGACAATTGAACGACATGGATAAGGTGGTATAAGATGCAACAAGTCTTCCATGGCCTCTCTCTTCACGGCTCCAAGTAGTCCAGACAAGAAGACGATTGAACGACAGGTATATATGAAAGTGGAAACAAGATGTGGGTTGCTTGCAAGTCAGATCGTCAGTATCAAAATTGCAGATCCTGGACTGCAACATCCGTCCCTTCCACTGTATTAACATTGTCATAGAAAATTGCACGACAATTAGGTGTACGTGGTCCTTTAATATTTTTTTAAATTTTAATTTTTTTAAATCATTTGTTTGCCTCTCACAAATAAAAGAAAAAAATTGAACACACCACGGTTAATTAAGTCACATCATCGTTCCTTAACCAATGACAAATTTTTATTTATCAAATTACAAAAAATAAAAAATTATTTATTTTTCCAAAATAATCAAAATAATAAATAAATTTAGCAAAGTTTAATAAACAAAGAAAAACTCACCAAGTAATATACAAAATAAAGCAATTAATATACAAAACAGACTATGTAATAGCTAGTCAACGATGGTTGACTTCAAGGGAAAGATATAGAGCCGGAGGCCGCGACTAATAATAAATCATTGCTTATATCAAGATATGTTTTTGAGGTAGTCACAACTTGTAGATGTTTTTGAGGTAGTCACAACTTGCCACCTTAATTGATAGTTATGTTTTGGTGATAATCATTTCAAGCATGTTGTTAATACTTTATAAAAAAATTGCATTAACGATGAGCTTTGTTGGATTGTTATTGATTTAATTGTCGAGACTTACATATGGTGATGTCTTACATATAGTGTTTTTTAAATATAGTGATGACTTACATATAGTTTGGATTGTTATTGATTTAATTGTCGAGACTTACATATAATGATGATATAATGATGATTTACATATAGTGTTTTTTAAATATAGTGATGACTTATATATAGTGTTTTTAATTTTTGGAGATTACAAAAGCACACATTATAGATTTTTATATAAATTTATTTTGAAATGATAAAAAAATCAATTTGAAAAATCTGAAAACATGTAAGTTTTGTTAAAAAATGGATGGTTAAAGCTAGGAAAGGAAGCTATATGTAATGTCTATGATCAATACTAGTATAATTGATAGGCTAGGAAAAGTTGGCACCTATATTTTTATTGGTGACAATCACCTTTCATCAATTGTAGGCATGATCATTGCCAATGGCCTTATTTGGTGCAGAGTTGTTGAACTTTACTTGCACTACTTGATCACTCTTAGAGATCGATGAGTTGTAGTATTATTGAGTTTTTGTGGCACAAGACTTTCCTACCCTCCCCAAACATTAACCTTACACACTGTCAATCTCATGGAGATTAAAATATAAGTGCAAGTTACTAAGTAAATTTAAATATGTCAATCCTTCGACTGCATAACCATAAAATTGGATCAAGGGATCAATGATTCCAATCCCAATATAGTGTTGAAGATGGTATATTCTAGTCCTCCCAAAATAATTCCACTCTCCAAATAGAAGGCATCATGCAGAGGGCTCAAATAATCAAATAGTTTCCTTCTTTACTCTCGAGGCAAGGTCAACATTTGGTCTCCATCATGGACACAAACACTAAGGAGGAAGAGTGGCATATGACCCATGTCAACACCATGGTGTCCAATGAATAGGTTGCATCGATGTATTATGAAAGCGTAGTCAATAATACTATATGCATCCCTGGTCATTATGCTTCTCGTAGACAAATTAATATGAAACCAGGACCAACTCGATAGTTATAATGTATGCATAATTGATTCTTGATGTCATTGGCTTTCATTATGGGAAATAAATACAAGAAAAGACAAATTGGGGAATTAATAGACCTTGGTATAAAGAGGAGTACTAGTGAAAAAGTAAACATTCAATAAAAATTAGTAGAAAAAAAGTTATTATATTGGAGCATAGAGAGCGAATGACACTATATTATATAATTTGAGTAATTTACATAATTCAGAAGTTCTTGAAAAGTCCCTTTGTAATATATCTATTCAATTAAATTTAATAAACTTTAAAAATTTATTAAATATAAATTATTAATTATTGAATTTTATTGACTAATTTATTAAACTTCAAAAATTTATAGAATTTTATTAATTATTTTATTGAAT
>SNQJ01S0115654.1:0-28005 GCA_010110895.2 Picea sitchensis | reverse complement strand
GATGTTATAATGGCTACAAATTGGTGACTTGTGTCCTAAATTTTGACAACGATGGAGGCGAATATTTAAGAGATTAATCAATTATGGTGATCACAATTACAAAACAGTTTGATATCACGGGTACCAAAAATATCTCTACACAAAACCATGATACAATGAGAATAATTATACGTTATGGACAAATACCTGTTCAATAACTACGGAGGTAAAAATAATATTACTGAAAAATATTCATACAATAATTACATTGGTGAATTTTTTTTTTATCACTGAGCTTCATGCAGAGATATACATTATTGAAACAAAATATATAAACCCTGAATTTAATTATTACAATATCTACATTATTGAAGCAAAATATGGAAACACTGAATTACTCTATAGGCTTGGTAGAAACTCTGTACACATAACCCTCAGATTTACTAAGGAATTACAATTCCTATATCTCTTCAACTCTAAACTGTAAATTACATATAATTATTCAAAACAATAATAATATAAATAAAATCTTTATATATTCTAGTTATATATTAGATTTCAAATATAATATATAATACATACCCAACTCTAATAACCCTAATCCTAATAATTTGCTATTAAATTTTATGAAATATGTTAAAATGTTGCATCTGCATTGAGAATCAGAGATTACTATCAGAAATTAAAGATTGTTATCATATTTTAGTGAATTAGAGATTGTTATCTGATTTTAACTAACCCTAACTTTAATAAATTATTATGAGATTTTCTCAAATATGATGATGCTGCACCTGTATTGTGAATCATAGATTGCTACCATATTTTAATGAATATGTTGATATCACACTTGCATCATCCAAAAAGAACATACATATCATAACTTTGAAAACTAAACAATAGAATCTAATTAAATACACATCAAAACTCAAAACCCAAATAGAAATGGAAAACTATCTGAGAATCCTCTAAAAACTTTGAAAACAAAGCATACACATCGAAACTCTCATATTTAAAGACGAATGGAAAACTCTTCTGAAGTAATTAAATAACCCAAAGGAAAACTCTCACTCATATTTTCACGAATATGTTGACGCTGCACCTCCATCATCCAAATGGAAAACTCTGAAAAGTAAACAATCAAATATAATTAAATACACATTAACTCAAACACAAAGGGAAAATTCTTAAAGGATCGTCTGAAAACTCTTAAAATGAACCACACACATCAAAACTCTCATATTTAAATAGGAATGGAAAACTCTTTGAGGATCATCTGAAATAATTAAATAACCCAAACCATTAATCACTGGGTGAAATCTGAAACACCAAGGTAAACGTGGCATCAACATTACCACACCAGCCCTACAGGTTTCACATCCATAAAATCATGGCCAAAATGAAATGCCTACCCAATATGACACTTTCCATTCATAAAATTAATCCAGTTCTCTTCATGGAGTAGTGAAACATTATCATAGGTGGCAAAATTACAATAAATGTTTACAGTAAATAGTTGTACTAGTTTTTCCCACTTCTCTCAATGTCAAGACTTGATATAACCACACTAGACACAACTGTAAAATGTAAAAAATTAATAGTGAAGAGGTAAAGTTAAACTTAAGTAATCTTGTTTGGATTTGCAAAATTATGATCATTAATAACTAAATTCTTGATCGTATTATGCAAAAGTGAAATATTAAACAAAAAAAGTGATGATAAACATACGAATTCATAAGAAAAGACTACCAAAACATCTTTAATTCCTAGCCATAAGATTATATTTTGTAATTAAAAGGCTTTAATTCCTAGTCATAAGATTATATTTTGTAATTAAAAGACTGATTAATCCATCAATTCCAATAGGAGGGGATGCCTATCGACCCAAATATATAGGAAAAATTCCAACAATGCATACTAAGTATATTTGTTTACACTTTTTAGACACATTTTCTTAAAATTTGATAAAATTAAATATCTTGTGATTTATTTTTTGAGAACATAAAGAATTGTTATTTGTAGATTTTTTTTACCACTTTGATTGTGATAATTTATTATTTTACTCTTTATTAAAATTCCGATCTGCAACCTCTATATACTTTTTAGGTAAGTTTTCTTAAAAATTGAAAAAATCTAATAACTTGTGATTTATTTTTTGAGAACATAAAGAATTGTTGTTTATAGATTTTTTTTTGTTAAAAAATGATATCATAACAAAATGTCCAAACATATTAAGTGCTTGACATGCCACAAAGACATTCTCTTGCTTCAGATTACATAAAATTTACACAATTATAAAAATGGTTTTGCTTAGGACACCCTGCATTAAAAACATAAATGACACAACAAAAAGAGAGAAAATAGAGATTCACAACACAATGAGTAGACAAAAACTAACTTGGGTATTGGCACTACAACACATGAAAGCTAAGGATTGGCTTCTCTTCTTCAATGGTTACAAAATATTTTCACACATACATTTTAGAATACACAATGTCTTTTCCTCAAGTTAAGAGCTTGGGTGATTGTGTTGTTCTCCTCCCTATTTTTGAAATATAGTTGAATGATTTTTGTTAGAACATGATACAACTAACCAAATTTCATTTTCTTTGACATATGTTTTTGGAACTCAAGTAGGGAACTTGAAATGTAGATTGGATCCCATACTAAGCCACATATCTCCTTCCACTAGTAGACATAAAAGGGACCTACAAATGAACCCTTTCCTTCTTCCTTGGTTGACTACAATGTTTCTTAGTTGAGCTTGCCATCATTAGGGCTTCTCTAGATGCTCTTATATGATTCTCTCTAATTGGTCACTTAATTATTTGAGTGTGGGGAAACATACCATATGCTTCCTCATCGTTATGTATGGTAGTGAGAGAATGGTTAATGCATTTTTGTGCTTCTTTGTTTGGTTTCTACACAAACTGTTTGGTTTCTACACAAAGGCATAAAGAGAAGATATCAACAAAATGTCATATATTATATGTTTGTAGTGTGGAGGGTAGAACACAACATAGTAGCGACGGTAGAATTCCATATGAGAAGAAGAGTATGGAAGAAATGAAGCCTTGAAATGCCAATAGATGCCTTGGAAGAGACACCCATGAAGGGCACTCCTGAGAAGACATTTTGATTCACGGCATTGACATAACAACAAAGTATACAAAACACCCTACAAGAGAGGAGCAAACTATTAGATCATGTTGTAATTGTGTATTGATGTTTGCAATACGTGATCACTTTATATATTAGTGGTTAATGACATGTGATCAACAAGACATTGGATATTAAGGTTAGAGGTTAGGTGGTTTAATCACCCTAACTTGCTAGGGGTGCTATAAATACTTGATTTATGGTGATATACAATATGTGCGGGAGAGTTGTATCTGTTGTAATGTTAATGATAAAACAAACTTTCTTTTTCCCTCCTCTTTATGTTTTGTTGTATGTGTATGCACCCTAAAAATTGACAATATGGAGAAGTGTAATGTTGTGATACGTTGATAGGAGCCTTATCATGCAAATACAATGTAATGCGATGTATGAGTATGCACCCAAAAAATTTCCAATTCATATATGGATAAGTGTAACGTTGTGATGTGTTGATAGGAGCCTTGTCATGCAAATACAATGTAATGCGATGTAAAGGAGAAGTTCAAATACATGTTGGCACTCCCCCGTGGAGTAGATGAAATTGTTGATTAATCAACGATTTTTTCAAGGGTTTGATTAATCCCTATGAATAATTCATGGAATCATGATGTTTTGAAAGAATTGCAATTATTTTGGAAAAATTGCAATTACTAGGTGGGTACCAATGGATCATTGTTATGATTCATATATGTTGTTCAAACATTGGAAAAACTACATAGTGCGAGCATCACAAAATATGAATTTTGCACACTCCCATACTAAGGTAATTGCACATTTGGTGGTTGGGACAAATATCTAGCACTTGGTTAGGGAAGAAGAAAAGAAATTGAAGGGAATGCTTAATGATTCAACATACTCCATTTTAAAGGGTTTGAAGACTAGATCCTTGGTCATTCCCTTCACTTGGGGCTGCTAGATAGTTAAGTTTGACAAACCCTATAAGAATTGTTGAGAAACCAGTGTTGGCAAAATGAATTCCTATATGGAAGGCGTTTTTGTTAAAGATGTGGAGACCACAACATTGCCTACCGAAATTGAATCAGGGATTGAAGCAATGATAGACTAGACCCAAGGAGGGAGGAAATTTGCGGGGGAATGAGCAATAAATGCATAATTCGGAGTTGGAGGATTGTCATGAGGAAACGAACTATTTTCTATGGTGCACAATTGATTCTAAATTGACTTTGTGGGGTTTTTTATTGCCAACTCAAGGTTGGGTCCATAGAAACTTTTGGAAACATGTCAACGAATTTCCTCATGCATTCACATGCACTTGCGCATGCATGCAATCTTATGAACTGATCATGTAACTATGTGATCTATTCATGATTAGTCTGTGTAACTGAGTGATAGATGTTATATATACGAGCATACCCATAGAGGTGGAGGACAATGCGAGTGCAAGCTAGTTCAATGTGTGAGGAGAGGATGGTTGTATGCCTATCAAGGCTATTGTAATTCTCCCTTGAATAATAGAAGACTGATAATCATTGCCTGTGGTTTTTTCTCGATTTGTGTTTCCACATAAATCATTGTGTCAAGTGTATGATTGATGTGCTTGGTTTTATGCGTGTTTGATCTTGCTTAGTTTATGCCCTTTTATGTATGCTATGTTTTGCTTCCACTGCCTAACAGAAACATGGGTTGAGAGATTTCACTCCCATGCAAGACTAATATATAATATAGGAGGTGACCGATGGATTGATAGAGGGATATTGCTCTTCAAAAGATGCTTGAAAGACACAAGAGGTAGAAACCCCTAAAATTGTTGGGTGGGGGACATCTCCATGTGTGTGTGTGTGTTTTCATGTACGTAATACTAATAAAATAAAAAAGAGTTGATGTTGTATTTATTTTAATTATCTTAACTCAAAAAAATCGCAAGTACTTTTTATTTACTTAGACATATTTAAACAATAACTAGGATATATCCTTCTTAACCTTGGATCTCTTATATGTCAAGAGGGATAATAAAAGGTGAGGTGCAAACCTTAGTGTTTATAAAAATATCATGTAAAGTGCAGAATGATTGAGGTTTACAGCTTGTTTTTTTTAATTCTTGTTGATGCTTAATGGGTTTGAGACCCCTCATGACCATGCCTATGCTAAAAGAATTCTTAATAATCCTTCGAAAAGATAGATTTTTAGATTGGATATTCAATATATCAACCTACAATTGCACTAAAAAACTATGTTTTTCTGTTTGCTTTGGCAGAATTTTAAGATCTTTTATTTATAGGAATTCTACTACAAGTCATATGTGCATAAGAGAATGTACGTGAGTGCATAGACACCAAAATTGGATTTTTTTGAGCATGGGGCCACGATGCAGAATGCAAAACAATGGTATGTTATCACACAATTTGGAATGGGTGGACACTTCGATTCTTGCCAATTTTTGGAAGATTCTTGCTCCATAGTGTTTTTACAGATAACCTTCATGTGTGTCAGGGGGAAATCCTCTAATGGAGTTTAAAAATATTCCTAATTTGAGTAGGTTGAGACTTTTTGTTGTTCTAATTTGAGTGGGAGACAATATGGCTTGGCATGGTTTTGTTTCTAAGTGATTAATCAACTAGGATTCTAAGGCCTAGGAATGGTTATGGATGGACTAAAATAAATGAAGTAAATGTGTCTATTGTATCTAGGTATCTATATCAATCAACTTTAAGGGTTTGAATATGTCAACGATGTCTCAAAGTTGTGTTTTTGAGATAACTAATCCTAAGGGACACTTGAAAGTCTCTCCATGGGTTCATTTGGTGAATCTATCCTCAAGTAAATGTTTGAGCGATTAAGATAAAGGAGGTAATGCACCTAGAATAACATTATGATTAAATTAAAGTGTTCATGAATCTAGGTGCACATGTTATAATTTGGTTTAGAGATTCTTAATTGTAACTTATTTCACATTTTTTCTTATACAACTAACAATTGTATCAATAGTAAAGAGGAATTGGAGTACCTATATGGGTATACTTGTGTTAGTTGGAGAAGAGATGCAAATTGGTTTATTAAAGATAAATGACATAATGGCAGCATAGGAGAGCCAACCCAAACATAATAGTTGAACATGGTGAAATTTCTCCTTGAGGCCTTGAAGGTCAAGTCCAAATACTAGAAAAAAAAATTATGTATGGGCACACATCTACCAAAGAGAGATTCAACATCCTTATGTGACTAACAATGTGTAATTCACGTAGTAGCTTGAGAGTCCATGGCTACAAGCAATATTGCATATCCCAATACACACTCCATGAGCATATAATTCTAGTAATTCTTTTGAAGTGGAGGCAAAGGTTGAAGTTCCATCATTTAATGGAGACCTCCAACTCAACAAACTCAATAATTGATGGAAAATTGAGATGTGTTTTGAGACATGACATTATGTTGTAATGAATTACTTTCACCAAATCATGGATGGTTGGAGTAGCCTTGCTCTGGTGGAATAACTTGATTGAGCAATATTACCAACATGATTGATTATATATCACAAACTAGGAAGAACTATAGTAGTTAGTGTGTACTTGTTTTAACCCTATTGAATATGAGACAAATTTGAATATTAGGTGGCGACAATACTTGAAGAAAAAAATTGATGAATTAGTGTTGGAATATATTAAAGAGTTATTTCAATACATCAAGTTGAGAGTCCTTGTTGATTAGGAGAAAATTGCACTGAAGTATGTTAATGGGCATTGCAACCCTATTTAGAAAGAACTCACATTATTTAGTATTTGAACATTCGAAGATGCATATAACAAAGCTTTGGCCATTAAAGCGAATAATAGTTGGGTTAAGAAGAACAATTCAATTGGTTTCGATAAAATATCATCAATGTTGAAGTATAAGGCCATGTTGACAAGTAAATCTATTGACATTGATAAGTCTATACACATACATTTAGTTGAAGTACCATTTGTTCAAGCACATCAATGAGAATTTGTTTAGGGTTAAATGGATAACTGGTAATTGTCTACTTAATTGTGAGAAATGAATTGCACTGGCGTGCACATTATATTGGATCTAGAGAGTAAAAAAGAAGCAAGTATGTGTATGAGGCTTCCCACTACTGATTAGACGCTGGGCATATTCTTGTTGAAGAACTCGGTGAAATAAGTTTCTTTTGTAATGGATGCAGTCTTGGCCCTGCTTTCTTTTTCAAAGTGTTATTCACTATGGATGTAGAATTCTTGGAGCACATAGCTAACAACTACAATAATAATAATAATAATAATAATAATAATAATAATAATAATAATAATAATAATAATAATAATAATAATAATCTACTTTAAGGTCTTATCCTAGCTATACATTGAATTGATATATGAAACCCCTTTGTTTGTGGGACAAGGAACCTCCTATGTGCAACGATTTGACTGATTAGTCTATGGAGGTGCACATACGCTAACCCCCTCCGAATTTGAACCTGTTACCTCTAAGGAGGAGACACATGTTCTTAACTATTAGGTCTTGACTATATCCTTGAATGAATTTTTTTATTGGAGATTTTGGGGTTCAAATATTATTGTATTAGATAAAGTATAATAGGTCTTCTGCTCCTCTCTTATGTGCAAGTATTATCATCAATGTTCCCTAAAGTTTCTTGGAAGCAGGAGCGTTCGAGCGGGAAAACACACATTGGACGTGTGGAGACATCCCCCAAATATTAGGGAAATTCATGGGGGACGGGGGGACATTAGGGTCCCTGGCATAGGGGGGCCCGTCTCCAAAATTATAAAAAAAATAAAAATCCCAACAATGACAATTCATCCCATTTAAATTCATCATTGTGCAATGTAAATACTAAATTAAAATTTGTAAATGATAGAAACACAATTCATCAATCACCATTGTTATTATCATATTTCACATTTAATCAATGATCCTTGCACATCAAAAGTTCAAGTAAATTCTAAATAGAAGATATTGAAGTCTGATAGAGTAAATTAAAATTACTCAAAATAGTAAAGAGAGACAATTCGAAGACTCTATCATCAATATCTAAAGTCAAAAGTTACCATTGGAAATTAACAATGGATAGTGAAAACTAAAAGTAGCTAAAATAAATCAACATCAAATGAGCATCAAGGAGTCAATGCCATTAATTGGTCCTCTACATCCATCTATTGTACAAAGGCATTAGGACCATCAATGGGAGTGTCACTATCTGAGTTAGAGTCACTCTCACGAGTAACAGAGAAAAAACTCTCTTCTAAAAGTCCAATGCTAAATGACTTGTAAATGTCAAATAAGAGAGATGTATAGTTAATGATGAATTATGTTTAGTAGCTTAATAAGTTTTTTTAACCTTTTTATATTTAAATTTTTTTTTTTATTCATTTTGGGAAAATCATTGAGGGTGGGCACCCACAAGCCCCCCTTTTTGTGAAACCCGCCTTGCTTTTTGGGGGGTGCCCACAAGCCTCCCTTTTTGGGATCTCGTCCTGCAACTTGATGAAACGTTCAGGGTGTGTTTCTCAGAGTTTCGCAAAAAGGGAAGCATGGTGAAACATTTTGCTAGGCACTCCCCTATATTGGGGGTGTGGGGAGTGAGGGGGGAGTGCCCCCAACCATACGGGACACATCCTCGTGGAACACTGCTTATCATCCAAGGCTTCCTTGCATACACACAAACCCCTCCTTGCATTATATGCACCATGCTAAAGAAATATCAATTACAAATTCAGTTTTTTAAGACTACTAAGTTAGTATAAAAAGTTATTGATTGGTTACCTTGTATATGAAAGATATAGTCCCGAGCCGGAGGCCAAGAGTAATAAATCATTTCTTATATCGAGAGATGTTTTTGAGGTAGTCACAACTTGTCACCTTAATTGATAGTTATGTTTTGGTGATAATCATTTCAAGCATGTTGTTAATACTTTTATAAAAAATTGCATTAACGATGAGCTTTGTTGGATTGTTATTGATTTAATTGTCAAGAATTACATATAGTGATGACTTACATATATTGTTTTTAATTTTTGGAGATTAGAAAAGCACACATTATAGATTTCTATATAAATTTATTTTGAAATGATAAAAAAATCAACTTGAAGAATGTAAAAACATGCAAGTTTTGTTAAGAAATGGATGGTTAAAGCTAGGAAAGGAAGCTATTTGTAATGTCTATGACCAATACTAGTACAATTGATGGGCTAGGAAAAGTTGGCACCTATACTTTTATTGGTGACAATCACCTTTCATCAATTGTAGGCATGATCATTGCCAATGACCTTATTTGGTGCAGAGTTGTTGAACTTTACTTGCACTACTTGGTCACTCTTGGAGATCGATGAGTTGTATTATTATTGAGTTTTTGTGGCACAAGACTTTCCTACCCTCCTCAAACATTAAGCTCCAATCATCATTTGACACGTGGTTAGGAAACGGTACCTTGAACACTGTCAATCTCATGGAGATTAGAATATATGTGCATGTTGCTAAGTAAGTTTAAAGATGTCAATCCTTGGACTGCATAACCATAGGATCAGATCAAGGGATCAATGATTTCAATCCCAATATAGTGTTGAAGGTGGTATACTCTAGTCCTCCCAAAATAATTCCACTCTCCAATTAGAAGGCATCATGTAGAGGGCTCAAAGAATCAAATAGTTTCCTTCTTTACTCTTGAGGCAAGGTCAACATTTGGTCTCCATCATGGACACAAACACTAAGGAGGAAGAGTGGCATATAACCCATGTCAACACCATGGTGTCCAATGGATAGGTTGCATCAATGCATTATCAAGGCTGGATTAATAATACTCTATGCATTCCTTGCATGGTCATTATGCTTCTCATAGACACATTAATATGAAACCAAGACCAACTCGATAGTTATAATGCATGCATAATTGATTCTTGATGTCATTGGCTTTCATTATCGGGAATAAATACAAGAAAAGACAAATTGGAGAATTAATAGACCTTGGTACAAAGAGGAATTAAGAAGTAAACATTCAATAAAATTAGTAGAAAAAAGTTATTGTATTGGAGCATAGATAACCAATGACAGTATATTATATAATTTGAGTAATTTACATAATGTAGAAGTTCTTAAAAAGTCCCTTTGTAATATATCTACCCTAAGATTTAATTTAAAGATGGGCATGCGAGCATGCCATTTCAAGAGTTTTTTTACCTTAAGTTTCTCGAAAATGATTATCGTTTAACTATTTTACGTGTAAATAAGTATATTATTTACATTGACTAAATAATATATTAATCATTTTAACTATTTTACGTGTAAATAAGTATATTATTTATATTGACTAAATAATATAAATTTATTTAAAATAACATATTAAACATGGAGAACACGTAAATCAAACATAAAATATAAGGAATGTGTTAGTGAATCGTGACATCCATCATTTGAGTGGTTATAAATTAAAAGTAAGAAAAATAATTTGATCTTAAATAAATAATGAAATTTAAAAAATAAATAATTATTCTCTTTTAGTAATTAGTAGTATTAATTTATTTTAAAACTTAAAATGTTTTAAAAAAAAATATACATTAAATCAACTAATATAAAAAAAATCCTAAAACAAAGGAGGGTAGACTTAAACATTTAAAAATAAAAAATATTAAAAAAAAAATGTTCACTTATCCTTCGTTCCTAATCCACCACGAAGTCATTGTCATGGAAAATCTAAAACGGTTCAACATTATGGTAGAAAGTATATTGCTGTATTCATTTACAATTGTAAGCTTATTACGTGTAGGTATAAGTTTCCATCAAAAGACCAAAGAGAGGTAGAGGGGTTATCTATGAGCTATTTATGTTATAAATGTTATTTTAATTTATAAGTTTTTTTAATATAATTTTATATATTCATTTAAAATAAAATAATATATTTTATGTTTCCAATTGTAAGTGAATTGGTAAAGTTACTCTTTCCTAATATTTGGGATTTTGGGATGTTTTATGTTGAAATCCAAGTATAGGCAGATTAATTCAGATGTGCTAATTGATTGTAGCAAGAGGACCTTGAAGCTAAGACCAAAGCAATTGATTCATATGTGTTAATTGAAGCTAAAAGGTTGTTGATGAATGTCTCGATAACTTAGATCAAAGCAATTGTGGAGGTAGAAAAAACAGGAAAAAAACAAAAATAAAACAATCCATTCTACCATGTAGTTTCGAGGATTTAATGTGTCTTTTGTAGTGGTCTTAAATTTGGGTTTTCACAATTCTCATATAAACACTTTTTTTAAAGAAAAAATAATCATTTTTATTTAAAAATTGAATAGAAATCATATTTTTTAGTTGCATATTACACTTACATTATTAAAATAAAAAAAATTAAACAATATACATTCTTTTTAAAAAAATAAATTCAATTCTTCTTTTTCTCTTTCTTTTTTTTAAAATTTTAATATCATCTTCTTTAAAAAAAAAAAATCACAATAACTAATTATAATTTAAAAAACCATTACTAACATAAATATATTATTCATTTAACATTAAAAAAATATTATAAAAAAAAATACAACATAATTTACATTGAAAACCCCAAACCTCAACATAATTGAGGTTAAAAGACCAAGACCTCAACATAATTGGCATTGACATGGAAAGACATCAATCTCAACTCTTTAAAAAAATATGTTAACATTGTTAAATTGATATCTATCTCAATGTTTATGTTTTAGTTAAACTCAAATTATTCACTTTATATACTCCCTTTTTTATTTAAGTTGCTATTTGTTTGATGAACTCAAATTATTCACTTTATATAGTCTCTTTTTATTTAGGTTTTACATTTTCCATTGTGTAAAAAAATCTCACTTTAAACCACAATGTTAATAAAATGAATAACCATAATCCTTTTTACACTTCATAAATGTATGAAACATTTTCTTTACACAACAATTTTGTTATATTGTTTCATAAAACTAGCAAAATGGATACTTTTAATGATGTTTCATATATATAAAAGATATTTAAATATTGTTTTATTTATCATATATAAATGATATATTTATAATTATTTTATTTTATTTGGTTATATATAAGATTTTTAAATATTATTTCATTTATTATATATAAATGATATATTTATAATCATTTTATTTTATCTTGTTATTGATATAATCAAATTTTTTATTTTTATTTATATATATTTTATTATTATTATTTTGTTTGTAAGTGAGTGTAGGAATCTATATTACTGAAAAGTCTATGATACAAAATTGGGGATCCTGGTCTGCCTAGAAGGAAACCAGACTAGGGGGTCCCTAGTTGCGCAAGCTGATAGTACCTAGGGATGGTCCTGGTCTACCACCAAGGGAAACCAGACCATACCTTCCATGTTCAGTTTGAGAAAAAACATATACATAAAAGAAGAAACTAAAACATCCAGCTAACCTGACAAAACCTGGCCTTACAGCCTATGGACTACCTAATCATTAATCTGGAATTATGAAGTGTTTCTACACCTTGGGGTGCTCCTTCCCACTATCTGCCTGGCTCTTGTTGTTTTCCTTCTGGGAGGTCGTGTGAGTCTTCCTGATTTGAACTGGTGTACCATGCCCATCAACAGGCGTGATGGACATAGCGTAGGTAGGGGTGGAACTGGGCTGCCTATCGCTCCAACTTTCCTTTTTGGTCCTTTCTACCTCAACTAACAGTTTGGTAATGGTTTCCAGACTGTTGATGAGCCGCATGATCTCATCCAACATTGTCTCGTTTTCCTTGTTATCCTCATGCCTGGCTTCTTCCCTCTTTGAAATCACTTTCTTGATCATCATCTTAGTTAGCGAAGCTATCTCCACTGTTTTGTGGTAGAGGGTTTCCCTAGGTTGCGTGGCCCCTGTATCAATTATCCAATTTGCTTCCTGTACCAGTGCTTCCAGTGCTTTACCTTTGCATTTTTTCTTCAGTTACTTTTCCCACCTGGTGATGGTTGCCTTCCCCTTCGGCACAACCAGGGTTTGGAAGGTGTCCTCTGCATCTTTCGCTGCCTGTTTCATTCTTGTTCCCCACCGCAAGTTGTTCGGGACTTCCTTCCCAGGGGAGCTCCTTTTCCTGTGCGTTTTCTTTAGTCACGCCATCCTGCTTTTCCTATCACAACTCTTGTTCTGGTTACTCAACCTGTGCTTCACTTCATCGATATTCTCCCTTTCCCTTCCCTTGACTCTGTAATAATCCTTGTTGTTGCGCTCCTTCTGATTGCATCTATTTCTGTTGTCCCTCTTCTTATTGATCTTCCCCCTCTGCAAGCCCTTCCTTTCAGTATTGGTTTTCTCATGGTGATGAGCGCTTCCATCAGTTTTCCTGTTATGGCTCGTATGTTCATGATGGGTCATCCTTTGTCCCTGTGCGATCACTTCCCTTGTTCGCTTGTAATCCGACTGTCCTGCTCTCCATACTTGTACTTGGCCTGGTGGATCGATCTCGATTATCTTCAACCTCTCCTGCCTTACATCATTCATTGCATGTGAATTGCTATATGGCCTTTCACTCGTGCTTTCCCTACACCTCTTACTGGCATACTTCCCTTGCTTACGGTCATCCGTTTGCTACTTATTGTGATCTTGCATGATAATTGGTCGCAGAGTGTTAGGCACTCCTATTCAGCCCGGGGCCCACGTACCTTCTGAGAGGTCTTGTGATTGCCTCCTCGATGTGACCTTCCATTCTTAAACTGCCTTCACAATCTTTTTCCGCAAGGTGGTTGCAGTCTGTTCTGAGTTGCCTATTTGGAATGTTGATCCAAGTATCATCTAGTTCTGGGCCTTCCTTGCCTACCCCTTCATTGGATAACATGTTCACTAGAGCATTCACTGACCTGCGCACCCAACGCAACTCCACTGTATTCAAAGTTCTCAGATGCTCCTAGATTTTTTGCATGGAGTGTGTGAGGCGCTAGTGGCACTAAACCATGCCCGCTCTGGTGTCAGTTTGGAGTCTTTTCGTCGTGTTGATAGCCAGGGTGGAGTCACCTTCCACGATGTTTTTTGTCATCCTTTCGTGACTCAGGATTTCAAGGCCCAATTCCAAGGCTCCAAATTTCATCGGGTTTTTGGTTGAGTTTCCCATGCTCCCAACGTACATTCAAATGATGTTGCCACCACTGTCTCTCATCACTCCACCTGCCACTGCCACTCCTGGATTTTCTTTTGTCACCCCGTCAAAATTCAGTTTAAGGAACCCTGAGGGAGGGGGAGTCCAGTTGTGGGCCCCTATCTGGAGTTGCGGGTTGTGCCCTATAGGTATGTTGTTGTGCGATTATTTTAGATGGAAAAAATATAGGATATGTGAGTCTTGGTCTATGTGTTGTGCTTTCTCTATATTGCAGTTGCAGCGCTGCACCATTTCTCTTATTTGAGAGACTATTGCCTCCTTTATCCTTTCTACGGGTATTTTTTTCATTTCTGAAGATGTGTCGGTTCCGTTATTTCTAGATTTCCCAGATTATCATCCCCAACGTTAGGTTCCAACAAAGGTTCACCATTTTAGTTTTTCTATACCCCTCATTCCAGTTGCTGATAGTTGTGTTGATGTTCCCAGATCCTATTGGATTGGCGGAATATGCATGCCGCCCAATCCCAGATCTCTGTTGTATAACTGCATTCATCGAGGAGGTGGTTTGTTGTTTCTTCCTTGACTTGATAGAGATGGCAGTGGGAGGGACCTATGAACCCCCTTTTCATGAGATTCTCCCAAGTTAGAATTCGGTTATGTATAACTAGCCATTTGAACATTTTGATTTTTGGCCATTGGGGGATTTTCCAAATCTCTTCCCACTATTGCTCCGAGTTTTCTTGGTCCTAGCCTGCAATGTAATACTGTTCTTATTTTAAGTTGAATTTACCCCCATTTTCCCCACCCCACCTCAATTGGTCCTCATCTTCTGAGACCCCAATTTACCTTTTACCCAATTCTTTCTCCACCTCTTTCGTTATTGTTTCGATTCGGGCTCCATTTTGTGGAATAAGTTTGTCCCAGATCCTCCATCTGGCACTACCATCCCGTTTCTTCCAATAGTGATGGATTTTTGTCTTACCTTGCCTAATCATTTCCTGTTGAAGCCCCTTCCTGTCCAGATTTTCCATTCTGGGTTCCTGTTTCCATGTGTCCTCCCAGAACCTTTCTATTCTACCATTTTTGACTTCCTAGAAGTTGTGTTTCTGGATCTAGTTCTTGTTGCGGCAACCGAGATTCCAAATGGTTGATCCCTCCCTTGTACCCATGAACCAAATTCTCTCCTGATCACTGATGTTCGACGTATACTTGGCCTTCCAGAAGTTTACCCACGAAACTGATTTGTCTTTTACCCATCTCCACCAGAGCTTTGCCTCGTAGGCTTCGTTGGTTACATGTGGGTCTTGTAACCCCAGGACGCCTTTGATTTTTGGTTTGCATACCTTATCCAAGGCCACCAGGGCCCATTTCTTTTTATTTTCTATGCCTCTCCATAGGAATTCTCATTGGATAGCTCTTATCTTTTGCAGGATTCCTTTGGGGGCTGGGAACACTGACATCATATATGTCGGAATTGCTTGTAGAACCGTTTTGGTGAGGACAAGCTTTCCGGCCAGGTTTAGGGCTATGTATGTCTAGTTGTTTACCCTATCCCGTAGTCTGTTGATAACTCCTTCCCATGTAGCATTTTTGTAGGCTCTGTCTGCTAGGGGGATTCCCAAGTATTTCGTTGGGATCATTTTATGTTCAAACCCCATAATGCTGGCCAAATTTCGTTGGATTGCTGGATTGGCATTGAAGAAATATATCATGGATTTGGAGTGGTTGATTTCCGCCCCCGAGGCTTCCCCAAAGTCTTCTAAGATTCTTTTAAAATCCTTTGCTTCCTTTACCATGGGTGTGCCATGGAGTAGGGTATCATCAATGAATTGTTGGTGTGTAGAGGTTAGACAATTTTCAAAAGGTTTGATGCCTTTTATTTCACTAGTTGCAGTTGCTCTTTTTATGCTTCTGCTTATCCCTTCCATCATTAGAATGAACAGGAAGGGGGATAGCGGATACTCTTGTCTTATGCCTCTGGATGGACATAAGGGTTTGGCTGGGGCTCTGTTGATTAGTAGCGAGTAGCTTGTCGTTGAGACTAGAGTGACTATCTAGTTGATCCAGTGTTGTTCGAACCCAAAATCTTCCAACGTCTTAGCCATGTAGTGCCATCTTATTTTGTCGTAATCCTTTTCTAGATCAAGTTGGATTATCATCCCCCCTCTCCTTTGGATTTTTAGCGTATGAATGATCTCATGGGCGTGGATGATATTGTCTAGGATTTGTCTTCGTTCCACAAATCCTGCCTGTTCCTGTGAAATTAGTGTGGGAAGGAGTGGCTTCAGTCTATTGGCTATGAATTTGGAGATTATCTTGTAGACTACATTGCATAAAGCTATAGGACTATAGTGGTCTGGGGTCCTACCTTCATTTTTTTTCGAAATTAGAGTTATCATTGTGGCATTTAGATCTTTCAGGATGGATGTTGATCACCTGGAGTGCTCCACCACCCCGTAAATATCATGTTTAACCACTTCCCAGTAGGATTTGAATAATTCCACTGTGAAGCCATCCAGGCCTGGGGCCTTTTCGTTGGGCATCTCCTGGACTGCTTGGTCAATTTCTTCCTTTGCGATGGGTTTGCTTAGGCCATCATTTTGATCCTCTATGACTAGCATGGGGATGTTCTGTATTATTCTTTGTATGGCCTCAGATATTTCTTGGTTGGGTTCCTGGGCTATCCCCTAGAAGTGGTTGACTAGTGTATTCTCAATTTCCTCGTGGGATTCTCTTTCAATCCCGTCCCGATCCCTAATATTCACGATTTTATTATGGGACATTCTTGCAATAGTTTTTCTATGAAAAAACTTGTTATTCCTCTCCCCTTCCTTTAGCCACCCTATTCTGGACTTTTGGCGCCACAAGGTTTCTTCCTGTTGGCATCTTACTTCCCACTCCCGGGTCATTTGGATCTCTTCTTTTTTTTGATCCTCTGTGTATCCCTCTTTGATGCATAGTTCCTGTAGCTTCCTCATTTTGTCCTTGATACTCTTTTTCCTTTGGTCTATGTTTCCATAGACTTCTTTGTTCCACTCCTTGATTTTTTGTTTGATGTACTTGAGTTTTTTGTAAAGTTTGAACATCGTTGTCCCTTGGTTTGTTAGTTCCTCCCGCCACCATTGATTGATGTTCTCCCTGAAGGTGGGATTGTCAATCTAAAATTTATCAAATCTAAATGGTTTGTTCTTCGGTGTGGTTTGAAAATCTGCTTCCAGTTGAACTGGCCAGTGGTCTGATCCCCCCCAAGGGAGGATACTGCAGTCCAAAGTTAGTCCCTGCAAAATGATTGATTCTGACACCAAGATTTTATCTAACCTTGTGGCTAGTTGGTGGTGACCTAAATGTTTATTGTTCCAGGTGAACTGACCATTGGTGGTCTTGATGTCATTGTGTCAATGAAAGATGAAATTCCTCTGCATATCTGTCCAGTTTCTTGGTGCCCCCTTTCTTCTCAGCGAGTGTAGTGATGATGTTAAAATCCCCTGCCAGGATCCAATGGAGGTTGCGGGTATGATCCTTTAGATTCTCTAGGTCAAGGATAAGTCTCCTTTTTTCCTCCATCACCCGGGGTCCAAACACATTAGTGGATAGAATTTTCACCGTGTTCCCTATAATTTGCATGTTGACAGAAAGTGTATGTCTCGTAGATTCTGCTACATGTAGGTTCACCGAATGTGGGTTCCACAGGGTGAGGATGCCTCCCTCCATATGTTGGATTTCGACAACCAACATCTTGTACTTACTCCAATATTTTTTTACTGACTGTTTCCGTTCTGTCTAAAGTGCATTTTGTCTCTTGAATGAAACATAGGTCAGGTTGTTCCTTACTCAGTCTATTTTTCAGGATTCGTTGTTTTCTTAGGTTGTTTAAGCCTCTTATATTCCACGTTATAATATTCATTTAAACATGTGGGGGGGAGTTGGGGAAGAGATTTGTAATCTTACCTGAGTTTATCAATAGGGCTTCTAGTTCTTGTAGGGTGACACTATTTGATTTTCTGCCTTTCTTCCTTCATGCATGCTTGGGTGAGTGTTGTGGCTGTCCCTCACCTATTTTGATTCCCAGGTGTCCTATCTCTCCATGCATGCATTTGACCCATATAGATTTTTCTTCCTGCCTTAGGAGGTAGAGATATTGAATGCGGTCGAGTTGCTCCGCTGGCACATTGTCTACTCCCTGCCTTTTCTATTGCTCCAGTATCTTCGGTAGATCTATTCCTTCCCTTTCCAAAATGTCTCTGAGATATGGGTCCTATGTTCCTACCTCGCTTGGTGTCATCTCCAAATCTCCATTTTCTTCCTGCATTGGGGTGTTGGCATCAACAATGGTGCCTTCCATAGGACTTGCGCAACCTCCTTTTTCTCCCTTGTTTCTTGGAATTTCTTTGTTTTCATAAGTTTCTTGTTCACTCGTTTCGTTAGTTTTCGTCTTTCATTTTCCTCCTTATTTCCCTTGGTTGGGCCTGCCTCTTCCTTCTGTTCCATTCCTGGCTTTCGAGGTGCTTCCTGTTGGGGTCTTGCCTTGTCTTTTGTTTCCTCTGCTTTTGTGATTTGGCTTCACAAAACCGTCCTCATCCTATTGTAGCTTGGTATTTTTTGCTTCTTGTTTTTTATTGAGAGGGCATTCTCTTAGTAGGTGTCCATCTTCATGACATCTTCTTCATCAAAATTGGATCTTCTCATAGTCTATTCTTTGTATCCATTCTTCATCCCTAAGATTCAGGATTATGGATTTCGAGAGCGCCCCCGAAATATCCATCTCTATGTAGATCCTTGCGTAGGATGTATATCTTCCTTTTAGAGTAGCTTCTGATGTCTTGATAGATATTCAAAGATTGTTCCCTATGGATTTGAAGGTGGACGAAAGATAGTAGTCTAGAGGTAAGGAGTAAATACTTAGCCAAACTAGGACATTTGTAAAGGTTTCCTTCTTTGGGGAGAAGTTTTCCTTCCATGGGCACATGTACAGCCCCGCTGAGGTGTGGAAATATGCCCCCCCCTAAAAGACCGTATCCCTATCCTCTAGGTTCATAAAGACTGTTGTGAAGAATCCTTTCAAACCCAAGTGGAGTTCCACTTCTCCGCTTGGCTTCCAATGGTATTTTATCCAATTGTGCAACGTTTTATCTATGGGCCACAGGCCCATGAACTTGTAGATCAATGCATGTGTCTTCATTTGTTCCTAGAAGAGTTTTGTTTGGGGATCTTCCAATACAACCCTAGGTATCAATGTTGTTTTAGGTTTACACAGGTTGTTCCCATATACCCCTCTGGGGTTTGTCGTTTCTTGTGCATCATTCTGGGCTTCTCTGGCTTCTTCCCCCATGCAATCACTTTTTTCTTGGTTGCTCTCTTGGTTCTTGTCTGATCCTGAACCCAAGTTTCCTGTCAGAGGTTCTTTGAAACCGTCTCCTCGTGGTCCTTTCCCTTTGTCCACCACCACCTTTTTTTATGAGGGTTTTCCAATCCCTCCCCCTTTGGTCAACCTGTTGGCCGCTACTGAGGCCGCGACTGTTAATCCCTAGCTTGAAAATTTCTCCAGAGCCCGTCGCTTCAGATAATCTTATCCCACATCATAAACGTGAAATCAACTTTGTATATTTTATTAATTGTTATTATCATAATTAAATTATATTTAAAATTTGTATATATTAATAATTAAAATAATATTTAATTATTATTAAAAATAATAAATTTAATTAAAAATATAATATTTTATTTACAAATTAAATAAATTATAATTGTAATTATATGTATGAAAAAAATACTATTATTAATTAATATATATATTTTTTTTGTAAGTGAGTGTGATTTCCTGCATTATTGAAATAAGTTATGATACAAAAAAGATAAGGGGAATCCCTTGATCTGCCAAAAAGGAAGCCACATCAGGGGTCCCGAAGTTGCGTTGTCTAAGATAACAGGGGGAGGGTTGGGTCGCCACCATGGGAAACCGACCTAGTCCTTCGAAAACCAGTTTCATAAACTACACCATAACATATACCAAAGAGACATAAACATAAAAGGTTAGCTCCTAAACTGAAAAGAACTTGACCAGGGGCTGATCCTACACTAGTCTAGGTTTATAGGGTGCTTTTCATCTCCATCCTTTCTTGCCTCGTTCTCTTTCCTCTACTCCACCATGCGCGTCTTTCTGATAAAAGATGGGGTTCTGCTTTGGTCTACTTGAGTGATGCCCATGTGGTGGACATAGCGTAGGTAAAGGTGGAATTGGTCTGCCATTCGTTCCATTTTTTCCTT
This sequence comes from Picea sitchensis, assembly GCA_010110895.2. Lineage (NCBI taxonomy): Eukaryota > Viridiplantae > Streptophyta > Pinopsida > Pinales > Pinaceae > Picea > Picea sitchensis. Next base: position 7,566 of record SNQJ01S0115654.1, on the reverse strand, counting down.
CTGGATCCTCTGGTCCTTAGCAAGTATTTTTGCACTGGCCTCCAGGTTGCTGAGGCGACTCAGGATTTATGTGAGCACCTTCTTGTGGTCTTTGATTGCCTCCTTGTTGGTCTCTTTTCGGTCAGCACTCATCTTGCCTATAAACATTTTTGTTCGCCAGGCCTCCTCCAGCGTTTTGTGGTAGAGGGTTGTTTTGGGTTGTGTGGCCCCTGGGTCCCTTATCCTGTCCACTTCCTGAATTAGTTTTGTCCAGGATTTTCCCTTGCGTGTGGTGTTGATTTCTCTCTCCCATCTGTTGATGATCACTTTTCCCTTTGGATCGACCTAGGCGAGATAGGTACCCTTGGATTCCCTGGCCACTTGCTCCATCATTGTAATCCTCAGGGCGCTTGTCGAAGGTTCTTTTCCCTGGGGGCCTCTCTTACTATGGGTTTTCTTCATTCGTACAATATCAGCTTGTTTGTGGTGGTTTGGGTTCTTCTCCTGTTCCTATTCTCCCCTTCCTAGTATGTAAGATGGCCTCTGTAATTTCTTCTCTTCGATATGTGGCTATTCCTGGTGTTTCTTCTTTTATGGGATCTCCCCAGCTGCGGGCTCGTCCTGAAAATCATGGGTTGCTCATAAAGGTGTACCTTCTGGTCCTTTTTCACTGTTTCATAGTGTGTGCTCTTGGTAGCCCTGCCGTAATCCCTACGCCAATCCTTTTTCCTGCACACTGTTTGCAAATCTTTTCCACTCCTCGTATTTGTACTTGGGTGAGGTGTACCCATACTTGACCATGGAAAAACCTATCGTCCTTCGTCCTTTACCGCCTGCTGGTTATATTTTCTACTATCCCATGAACAACCCCTATACTTCTTCCTATTGTTAGGACCGTGGTGCCGTACCTCCTCTTGTTGTGTGACCTGGATCTGCATTTTAACTCCTATTTGATTGGTGGGATATCGGATTCTTCCTAGATCCTATGTTCCCTTGAGTTATTCCTACACCTCCATCCTCGATGTGGTCGTCCATACTTCGGCTGTCGTAACAGTATTTTGTCGCTAGTTGGGTGCAGTCTGTTCAAAACTGCCCATTCAGAATGTTACTCCAGATGGTGTCTAGTTCTAGTCCTACCTTGTTGACCCCCTCGTTAGAGATTCTATCCGCCAGTCCATTTTTTGACCTCCATACCCAGAGCAACTCCACTATGATCCCCGTCTGCAGGTGCTCCTCAATTTTTTGCAGGGAATGTGCCAAGCCCCAGTGCCTCTGGATTTTTCCTACTCTGGTACTATTTTGGAGTCTCCTTACTGTGTTTATAACCAGTGTGAAATATCCTTCCACTATAGAATTTTTCATCCTTTCCCGGCTTATAATCTCAAGGCTGGTCTCTAGGGCTCTGAATTTTGTGGCGTTGTTTGTTGAGTTTTCCAAACTGCCAACGTACAGCTGGATGATATTTCCTTTACTGTCCCTGATTACTCCTCCCATTCTTGTCTACCTTGGGTTACATTTCAATGCCTCATCGAAGTTCATCTTGATGGAGCCTACTCGTGGTGGTTTCCAGTTACACTCACCTACTCGAAGTTGTGGTGGTCGTCTTACCTGATTGGGGTTGCGTCCGTCTTTCAGGTGGAAGGCTTCTAGAATTCAGGAGTCCTGGTCTCTGAGTTGCGTTCTTCTTGTCTAGAAGTTGTGGCTCTGTATCGTCTCTCTTGTCATGGATATTATTGTTTCCTTGATCTTCCCTTCCGACAGCTTTGGTTCCTAAAGATGCACCGGTTCCTTTCCTTCCACATTGCCCATATGATCATTCCTAGGATGAGGGTCCAACAGAGATTCACCTCTTCGTTTTCACTGTATTTCTCTTTCCAGATATTGATAGTTGCGGATATGTTACCTCAAATCCTATTGGACTGTCGGAAGATACCTGCAGCCCAGTCCCATATTTTTGTTGTGTAGGTGCATTTGTCAAGGAAATGGTTCGTTGTTTCTTCCTTGGCTTGAGAGAGGTGACATCTAGAAGGATCTATGAAACCCCTTTTCCTTAGGTTTTCCCAAGTTAGAATTCGGTTGTGGAGTATTAACCATTGGAAAATTTTTATTTTTGGCCAATGGGGGTTGTTCCAAAGCTTATCCCATTGTTGCGTCCGGTCTTCTTGGTCCTGGTCTGCGATATAGTGTCAGACTTATTTTAGATTGAATTCCCCACCATCTTTTTGTTCCCATCTCAACTGGTCATTTCCTTCCATGACTGTTATTTCTCCTCTTCCCAATTCCTCCTCCACCTCTTTTACTGTTGTTGCGGTTTGGTCTCTATTATGTGGAGTGAGAGTGTCCCAGATTCTCCATTTGTTGTGGTTTGTTTCTTCTTTCCAGTATTGGTAGAATTTGGTTTTACCTTGCGCGATCAACTCCTGTTTTAGTTCCTTCGTGTCTGGGTTCTCCATTCTAGGTTCTTATTTCCAGGCGTCCTCCCAGAATCTGGTTGTTCTGCCATTCCTTACTTCCCAAAAGATGTGTATTTGAATCCAGGCTTTGTTGTGCCAGGCTAGGTTCTATATGGATGAACCTTCCCTAGTTCCTCTGAAGAGGATTCTATCCTGGTCGTGTATGTCCGAGGCATACTTTTCCGTCCACAGGTTTACCCATGGTGTAGTATTTTCTTTGACCCAGCGCCACCAACGTTTCTCCCCGTAGGCGTCATTGGTCACTTGCGGGTCTTGTAGCCCGAGGCCTCGTTTTCTTTTTGGTTTACAAACCTTATCCCAAGACACCAGGGCCCATTTTTTATTTGTTTCCGCTCCTCTCCATAGGAAGTCCCTTTGGATGGTTCTTATTTTCTGTAGTATCCCCTGGGGGGTTGGGAAAACAAACATCATAAAGGTTGGAATTGCTTACAAAACATACTTGGTCAGAATAAGTCTTCCTGCTAGATTGAGGGATCTGTACGTCCAATTTTTCATCCGCTCCTATAAATTGTTGATTATTCCTTCCCAGGTTGACATTTTGTAAGCTTTGTCTATCAGGGGAATGCCCAAGTACTTAGTTGGGAGTGCTTTGCATTCAAAGGCCAAAATGTTGGCCAAATTTCTTTGGATTGCGGGGTTGGTATTGAAGAAGAAGATCATAGACTTGGAATGGTTGATCTCTACACCCGAGGCTTCTCCAAACTCTTCTAGGATTCATTTGTAGGCTTTTTCTTCCTTGACCGTGGGTATGCCATCAAGTAAGGTGTCATCCACGAACTGTTGGTGTGTGGAAGTAGGGAAATTTTCAAAAGGTTTGATACTTGTTTTTTCACCTATTGAAGTTGCGTTTTTTATGCTTCGATAGAGACCTTCCATCATTAGAATGAACGGGAAGGGGGATAGTGGGTCTCCTTGTCTGATGCCTCTCATGGGCCAAAAAGGTTTGGCAGGGGCTCCATTTATTAGTAGCGAGTAGCTTGTTGTGGATACTAGGCTGACAATCCAGTTGATCTAGTGTTGGTTGAATCCAAAGGCTTCCAAAGTCTTGACCATATAGTGCCAGCTAATTTTTTCATAATATTTTGCTAGGTCCAGTTGTATTATCATTCCCCCTCTCTTCTGAAGCTTCAGGGTGTGGATAAGCTCGTGGGCATGGATTATATTGTCCATTATTTGTCTTCATTCCAAGAAGCCTTCCTGTTCTTGTGAGACCAGTGTGGGTAGTAGGGGTTTCAATCTATTTGCTATAACTTTGGAGATTATCTTATAAACCACATTGCACAGTGCTATAGGTCTGTAACGATCGGGGGTTTTGGCTTCATTTTCTTTGGGGATTAGTGTAATCATTGTAGAATTTAGCACTTTTAAGATGGAGGCTGACCTTCTAGAGTCTTCCACTACCCTATAAATGTCGTGTTTCAGAATTTCCCAGCAAGCTTTGAAGAACTCCATTGTGAAGCCATCTGGACCTGGGGCCTTCCCATTGGGCATTTCCTAGAGTACTTGGTCAATTTCCTCCTCAACAATGGGTTTGTTTCGGTTGTTATTTTGTTCCTCGGTGACCAGGCGGGGGATATGTTGGATTATCCTTTGTATGGCCTTCGATCTATCTTGGTTGGGTTCCTGGGTTATCCCATGGAAGTGGTTTACCAGATTAGTTTCGATCTCCTTATGTGACTCTCTCTCTATTCCATCCTGGTCCTTAATCTTCAAGATTTTGTTATGGGCTCTTCTGGCCATGGTTGTTCTATGAAAAAACTTGGTGTTCCACTCTCCTTCCCTTAGCCATCTGATACAGGACTTTTGACACCAAAGTGTTTCTTCCTGCTGGCAACGAGATTCCCATTCCTGGGTCATCTGGATCTCTTCCTTTTTTCGATCCTCTGTATAGCCCTTCAAAATGCAGGTTTCCTGGAGTTTTTTCATTTTTTATTCTATGTTGTTTTTCTCTTGGTTTATATTCCCAAAAGTGTCCTTGTTCCACTCCTTGAGATTATATTTGATGTACTTTAGTTTCTTATAGAGTTTTAATATCCTTGTCCCTTGCTCTGGTTTCTCCTCCCGCCACCACTGTTTGATTCTTTCCTTGAAAGTCGGGTGTTCAATACAGAATTTATCAAATCTGAAGGGTCTGTTCTTTGGTGTGGTTTGGAAGCATGCTTACAGTTGCACTGGCCAGTGATCAGATCCCCCCCAAGGAAGGATGTTTCAATCTAAGGTTTGCCCCTGCATAATGATTGACTCTGATACTATGAATCTATCCAGTCTTGGTGCTACCTGATACTGGTTCATCTATTTATTGTTCCAGGTGAACTGGCCATTTTTAGTTTTGAGGTCTACCATCTCCGTTGTGTCTATGAACTTTGAGAATTATTTTGCATCCCTATCCAATCTTCTTGTACCTCCTTTTTTCTCTGCAATTGATGTGATGATTTTGAATTCCCCTGCCAGGATCCATTGGAGGTTGATGGGTCAGTTTTTTAGGTCTTCTAGATCTCGTATCATTCCTCTATTTTCCTCTGACACCTGGGGCCCATACACATTAGTGCATAGAATCTCCTCTATGTTTCCAATGATTTGCATATTAATCATAAGGGTGTGTATGGTTTCTTCGGCTACTATTAGGGTCAGTACTTGTGGGTTCCACAGAGTGAGAATACCTCCTGCCATTTGGTGGCCTCCGATCGCCACCATATTATACTTACACCATTGTTGTTTACTGATTGCCTCCATTCTGTCTGTAGTGCATTTTGTCTCTTGAATGAAACAAAGATCCATTTGTTCCTGCTTTAGTCTATTTCTAAGGATTATTTTCTTTCTAGAGCTGTTTAGGCTTCTTATATTCCAAGTTATAACCTTCATTTAAACATGTAGGGGGGAGTTGAGGAAGAGTTTCTTGATCTTACCCGAGTTTATCAGTAGCACTCCAAGCTCCTGTAAGGCTATGCTATTTGATTTCCTACCTTTTTTCCTCCCCGTCTGCTTGGGTGATAGTTGTGGTTGTCCCTCGTTGGCTTTGACTCCTAAGTGTCCTATCTCCTAGTGTGTGCGCTTTAGTCCTCTAGCTTTGGCTTCCTCCCTTAGGAGAAACAAGTACTGAATGTGGTCAATTTTCTCTATTGGTACGTTGTCTACTCCCTGTCTTTTCCATTGCTCCAGTATGTTCAAGAGATCTATCCCTTCCCTTTCCACGATGTCTCTGAGATTAGGATATTCTATTCCTACTTCGCTCGGGGTCATTTCCACATCTCCCCCTACATCTTGCATGGGGGTGTTGCTGTCTCTGGTTTCTCCCTCCATCAAGGTTGCACAACTCCCCTGATCCTTCTTGTTACTTGGACGATCGGTGGGCTCGTTTGTTTCTTGTTCTCTGACTTCTTGAGATTTTTCCGAATCCTTTTCGTCTTTTGCCCCTTTATTTGTTTTGTCCCTTCCTTGTGTTTTATTCCAGGTCTTCGGGTTATTTCCTGCTGGGGTTTTACTTTGCTTTTTGTTTTCTCTATTTCTGGGGTTTAGTTTTATAAACCCATCCTCATCCTACTGTGGTTTGGGGTTTTTCGCTTCCTGTTTTTTATTAAGAGGGAATTCTCTAATCAGGTGGCCATGTTCATGGAATCTTCTACATATGAAGGGGATCTATTCGTAATCTATGTTTTGGATCCATTCCTCATCCTTGAATTCCAGACTTATGGCTTCTGGGAGTACTCTGGACACATCCATCTCTATGTAGATTCTTGTGTAAGATGTATATATCCCTTTTAGGGTGGCTTCTGAGGTCTTCACATATTTCCCCAGTTTGTTTCCTATTGCTTCGAAAGTAGAGGGAAACTAGTAGTCTAAAGGTAAGGAATAAAATCTAAGCCAGGCCAACACCTTTTTGAAAGTCTCTTTTTCTGGAGAGAAATTTTCCTTCCATGGTTGCATATACAGTCCTGCTGAGGCATGGAAGTATGGACCTACCTCAAAGACTCTATCCCTCTCCTCCAGGTTCATGAATACTGTTGTGAAGAAGCCTTTCGAGCCCAGGTGGAGCTCCACTTCTCCGTTTGGCTTCCAGTGATATTTAATCCAGTTGCACAACATTCTTTCAGTGGGCTACAAATCCATGAAATTACATATTAATGCATGCGTCTTCATTTGGTCCCTGTAGAGTTGCATTTGCGGATCCTCCAGTATCAAATTGAGTATCATTGTTGTTTTGGGTTTGTACGGGTTGCACGCTTCTATCCCGTTGGGTTTCATTGTTTCTTGCGCCTCACTCTGAGTTTCTCTGGTTTCTTCTCCCATGCACTCTCTTTTTCCCTGTTTTCTTTCCTGACCTTTTCCTGGGTCTGATCCGAAGGTTCTTGTCATTGGTGCCTTGAAAACTACTCCTCTTGGCCCTTNTGTTGTCCTCTGATATGGCCGCGACTGCCAAAACCTAGACTGTAGTTGCTCCATACCCTAACATTCCCCGTAATCACAGTAATAATATAAAAATCCCATTATTATTAATTAATTAAAAAATATGATTAACTATAATTAAATTAAATATAACAAAACTTAACCATAAATATAATCAGAGAGAACAAACCATTCATGAGATATAAAATTAACTATAATTAAATTAAATATAACAAAACTTAGCCATAAATATAAGTTGACAAAACTAATCATTAAGAGGCTATAAAATACACATTAAAATTGGTGTATGAGACCCCCTTGTTTGTGGGACAAGCGACCCCCTTCGCCCAAAGATTTGAAGTTGTGACCTCTTAAGAGGAAACACATATTCTTAACCATTAAACCCACTCAAGTAACTATAGAAATTTGTAGTTAGAGTAACTCAACTCTAACTGCAAATTTCTATAACAAATTTGCTTCGATACAGACCACGAATAAATTTGGCTTTATAGTAGTCGAGGGGGTAATAGAATCCAATCTTTATCTACAACATCAGCCAAATGAAATTATTAAACTGGGAGAGGGTATCAAAGTCTTATCAAGTTTTCTTTTGTAGGAGTAAATGCTTTGATGGAGGTCTTCCGAGCAGTGATCAATTTTGAAAGATTATTTTTAATTTGAATTCGAAGGATATCCAATTCTTATACAATTATAAAAATAATTGTATTTT
>SNQJ01S0115653.1:10527-32187 GCA_010110895.2 Picea sitchensis | reverse complement strand
AAACATATTTTTTTCAAAAATAAACAGAACGCACGACAAACCCCTCGAGCTGTAGTGAAATGTGAATCAAGATAAGTTTTCGTCACAACGCCATTTCCCAAACTCCACAGAACCCAAACTCCACGGTTAAATTCTGTTCAAATTCCATTCAAAATAGTTCAACAACAGTGAACCGATTCCACTCGCGGCTGTGCTACCTTGAATCTTCAGAAATGCCAAGAAAACAATAAAGCACAGCAGAGAGAAAAAACAATAAACATATTTTTTTCGAAAATAAACAGAACGTATGACAAACCCCTCAAGCTGTAGTGAAATGTGAATCAAGATAAAGCATGTATCACAGAAAGGAAAATCAAAACAAACGATATAGACCGTGGTTACAAGTGATTTATGTTTACAGTGAAATGATTCCAATTAAAGGAAACGATTCCAGGGAGTTCACAACCAGGGATTCGATTAAGGGAGGAATCGATTCAGAAATGTTGAGCGGAATGGGGGTAACATTCGTTGCATGCAACAGAGTGTAATTCGCTTACTGTAATCTTTCTTTTCGTTGCATGCTACTGAGTCTAAATAAAAAACTTCGCTCAGAGAATGTGTGGCTCAAAGAATGCTATGGGTCGCTCAGAGAATGTGTGGCGGTTCAAGTCACGCGTGCATGCGGTTGTCTATTAAACGCCCTTCCCCGTGCGTGGATGCATGCTGCTCTGTGTAATGTGTGGAGGTCGTGGCATTCATACATATTAATTATTGAACATGTCAATTATATATGCACACAGTAATTTCTTAAGTATGCTTAGGTAAATGTAAAAAGGTAAACACGTTAACGGATGTCTTTATAAATGCAAGGGAGTTATGAGCAATTAATCTGGTTCATTAATTTTGGAGGAGGACTAAGAATATGCCCGCATCTTGAATGCTTATCCATCAGATTAGGTTTTAAAGTTAAATAAGGTTAAAAGATCATTAATTCCGCCCATTGCCAATAGGTGTACGCCTATCGACGTAATAAGTTATTTGTTTTGATTTTTTTAATATGCTAAATTTTAATTTATATATATGATAAGTTTATTTATTTTGACATTTTTTAATATGTTTGCATTTTTTAATATATATTGCTTATATATCATGTAATTACATTAGTGTTATATTTATGTATTTATTGGTCTTAAAAATGTCTTTGTTTATTTAAATTGCTTCTTTATATATGAAGTTTTTTAATATGCTATATATATAAATGATGGTTAAACCATTAAATTCAAAAGAAACTAATAAAGCTTTAATAATGATAAAGATTGTATTTTTTTAATCCTTTTAAAGATTATTTAAATTGAACCATAATTAATTGGTTAGTTTATTTGAAAGTAAATTGTTTAAAATTTTAAAGTATATATGAAATCTAATAATTTTGAATTGAAATTAAATTATTTAAAATAATTACTAAAAAATTAACACATTAAATATAACATATTAAAAAAATTAAAATAAAATTAATAAAGTTTTCAATAAACCAAATGTCTAATAAAAATATATTATATCAAGAAAAAAAATATTTATTTTTATTTTAAACCAAATTTCTAATAATAATATATGAATAATAATATATGAAGAGAAAAACAATATTTTATATTTTGATTGACATGGAGATATTTTAAATTTGTCAAATGATATAAATATCTCTCATAACTTATTAAAAGATATTATAAAAAAAATAATTTTATAATTTTGATGAAAAAATTATTTCATAATAAAAATAAAAAGAAATATAATATGCAAAAAGAAATCAACATGGCATGAAAGTATAGGTTACCTTTGTTACATTCACACTCACAGGGTTGAAAATGAAAATCATTGTCTCTCAAGAATCTCAAGAATCCTTGTATGAACACATTAATTGTATGAATACATCCACAAAAACAATACCACAAAAACTATCACACTTAGTCATAAATGGATTTCAATTAAATATTTTACAACCATAAATCATAATTACTTTTAACCCCTTCATTTGTGTTTTTCTAATTATTACAATTTGAAACACCAAAAAGTGGAATGCATAAATGCATAGCCTAATTTTATATAGGCTTATTTGGAAGGGATACATTTTTTCAATTCAATATCATTTTCTACCAATGTCCTTAGAAAAATTATGATTCCATGTTTCCTTCTATGTAATATATCACATAAGTTCAAAGTTCTTATCTTTGTCACAAAGGAAACACTTTGTTATATTTTTTTTCTTAAACTTGTCCAAACCTTTCTTTATGACGAACATATTAATGTTGAAATGTGATTAGCATAGTAACATTGCAATGTGAGAAACATAGTAACTGTGCAATGTGAAAAACATAATAACGTTGCAATCTTCCGAACATAGTAACATTCCAATATGTTGAACATAGTAATGCCGCAATGTGGCAAACATAAAATTTTATAAAGTGGTTGTTTCTTTTAACCCCTTCCTTTTTGTTCTCATGACAATCGTAATTTGCAACACCAAAAGGAAGAATGTATAAATGCATACTCTAATTTTAAATATGCTTATTTCAAAGTGATAGATTTTATAGTTCATGATCATATACTATCAATGTCATTAAAGAATAAGTATGGTTCTAATTTTCCTTCTATATAATATATTGCATCAATTCAAAATTCCTATCTTTTTCACTTATGAAACACTTAGTTAGATTTATTTTTAAAAATATCACCAAAACTTCATTTTCGTAATGTGTTGAACACAAACCAACCTTGTCTTGCAATAAACATAACCCAATGTTACAATCTCACGAATAAACCAAATGTTACAACGTGACGAACATAGTAATGTTGAAATGCGTTGAAAATAGTAATGTCGTGTAATGATGAACATAATAACGTTATGATCTTATGAGCATAGTAAAATTGCAATATGTTGAAAATAGTAACGTCAAAGTGTGACAAATATAAATTGACGTCGCAATGTGAGGAAGATAGACATGTCATCGCAATGTGGTTAGTAACATCACATTGTGACATACATAAACACATGTCGCACATCTCCATGTCATCTCTATATGAAAAACATTTCCTCATGTTGCAATGTGATGCACATATCCTCACGTCGAAATGTGACAAAAAAATTTCAACTTTGCAATGTGTCGAACATAGTCACATTGCGATGTTACAAACATTGTAACGTCACAATGTGATGAACATATATAGATATTGTAATGTAACAAACATATCCATGTCATGGAAATGTGACGAACATAAAAAGATGTCACAATGTGATGAATAGTCTCCTATTGTCACAATGTATTGTTGATATATTTAATCACAGGATCAATTTCCTTAGATCAAGCATGATTCTAAGTTTCCTTCTATGTATTATATCACATCAATTCCATGTTCCTACCTTTTTCACAAATGAAACACTTATTTAGATTTCCTTTTAAAATCATAGTCAAAACTTTGTTTTCATAATGTGTCGAACACAAACCAACTTTTCATGTGATGAACATAAACCAAGGTTGCAATCTCATGAATAAAACTAGTCGTTACAATGTCACGAACATAATGATGTTGCAATGTGTCAAACATAGTAACATCACGCAATGATGAACAGAGTAACGTTGTGATCTGATGAACATACAAACATTGCAATTTGTTGGACATAGTAACTTCATAATGTGAAAAACATAAATTGACATCGCAATGTGAGGAACATAGCCATGTCCTCACAATGTGGATAGTAATGTCACATTGTGATGAACATAAATAAACTTCACACATCACCCTCTCGTCGTAATGCAATGAANATCACACTTAGTCATAAATGGATTTCAATTAAATATTTTACAACCATAAATCATAATTACTTTTAACCCCTTCATTTGTGTTTTTCTAATTATTACAATTTGAAACACCAAAAAGTGGAATGCATAAATGCATAGCCTAATTTTATATAGGCTTATTTGGAAGGGATACATTTTTTCAATTCAATATCATTTTCTACCAATGTCCTTAGAAAAATTATGATTCCATGTTTCCTTCTATGTAATATATCACATAAGTTCAAAGTTCTTATCTTTGTCACAAAGGAAACACTTTGTTATATTTTTTTTCTTAAACTTGTCCAAACCTTTCTTTATGACGAACATATTAATGTTGAAATGTGATTAGCATAGTAACATTGCAATGTGAGAAACATAGTAACTGTGCAATGTGAAAAACATAATAACGTTGCAATCTTCCGAACATAGTAACATTCCAATATGTTGAACATAGTAATGCCGCAATGTGGCAAACATAAAATTTTATAAAGTGGTTGTTTCTTTTAACCCCTTCCTTTTTGTTCTCATGACAATCGTAATTTGCAACACCAAAAGGAAGAATGTATAAATGCATACTCTAATTTTAAATATGCTTATTTCAAAGTGATAGATTTTATAGTTCATGATCATATACTATCAATGTCATTAAAGAATAAGTATGGTTCTAATTTTCCTTCTATATAATATATTGCATCAATTCAAAATTCCTATCTTTTTCACTTATGAAACACTTAGTTAGATTTATTTTTAAAAATATCACCAAAACTTCATTTTCGTAATGTGTTGAACACAAACCAACCTTGTCTTGCAATAAACATAACCCAATGTTACAATCTCACGAATAAACCAAATGTTACAACGTGACGAACATAGTAATGTTGAAATGCGTTGAAAATAGTAATGTCGTGTAATGATGAACATAATAACGTTATGATCTTATGAGCATAGTAAAATTGCAATATGTTGAAAATAGTAACGTCAAAGTGTGACAAATATAAATTGACGTCGCAATGTGAGGAAGATAGACATGTCATCGCAATGTGGTTAGTAACATCACATTGTGACATACATAAACACATGTCGCACATCTCCATGTCATCTCTATATGAAAAACATTTCCTCATGTTGCAATGTGATGCACATATCCTCACGTCGAAATGTGACAAAAAAATTTCAACTTTGCAATGTGTCGAACATAGTCACATTGCGATGTTACAAACATTGTAACGTCACAATGTGATGAACATATATAGATATTGTAATGTAACAAACATATCCATGTCATGGAAATGTGACGAACATAAAAAGATGTCACAATGTGATGAATAGTCTCCTATTGTCACAATGTATTGTTGATATATTTAATCACAGGATCAATTTCCTTAGATCAAGCATGATTCTAAGTTTCCTTCTATGTATTATATCACATCAATTCCATGTTCCTACCTTTTTCACAAATGAAACACTTATTTAGATTTCCTTTTAAAATCATAGTCAAAACTTTGTTTTCATAATGTGTCGAACACAAACCAACTTTTCATGTGATGAACATAAACCAAGGTTGCAATCTCATGAATAAAACTAGTCGTTACAATGTCACGAACATAATGATGTTGCAATGTGTCAAACATAGTAACATCACGCAATGATGAACAGAGTAACGTTGTGATCTGATGAACATACAAACATTGCAATTTGTTGGACATAGTAACTTCATAATGTGAAAAACATAAATTGACATCGCAATGTGAGGAACATAGCCATGTCCTCACAATGTGGATAGTAATGTCACATTGTGATGAACATAAATAAACTTCACACATCACCCTCTCGTCGTAATGCAATGAACATTTCCTCATGTTTTTATGTGACACACTTATCCTGATGTCGCAATGTGACAAACATTTCCAAACATCACAATGTGTCAAACAATCACTTTACAATGTAGCAAACATTGTAATGTCACAATGTGACGAACATAGCCATATCATCACAATGTGATGCACATATTGTAATGTCACATTGACAGAAATTTCCAAACATCGTAATGTCATGAACAAAACCCATTGTAACATCCCTCTCTGGCTCACTGAGGGAACTTATTCTTTGAGGACACTTGCTCACAAGTGATCTATATTATTATGCTATTAAAACATTTGATTTTGATTATGAGGTGTTATGAGTTGATGACATGTTGTTTTACTGCATTGACATAGATAGGTGTTATTGACTCGGTTTGACTAAGTGTGTAGGATTTTGGACCTCGAAGATGCAGAGGCATCGATGGAACCCCTTGGAATCTGGATCGAGTCAGGGAGCGTACCATTGGGATTTGATTGTTTTATTGTGATATTAGTGCATCTGATTAGATGATATGATATGGACATATTTTGACATGATTCATTGATGATGAAGGTTGACGATAGCTTTCCGACCATACTCACATGTGGAGTAAATGGGTCACACAAGACAACCAGAGATCTTGAGGGAGAGGTGTGGACAGAACACTTGCCACAACCTACTAGCACTCCCGTCGTGGCTCAAACTGTAGGTTAACATTTACCTAGTTCGAGAGGACCCACGATGCCGTGAGGGAAGACTGTGACAGTCTCTCATGATGATTGTAAAGGACGTGAAATAAGGTGGGGGCCTTATTCCTTAGAGGCCCTTAGTCTCCCACAAGTTCACCTGGCAGAGTATTGACTCTAGTGGTTTTCGATGTCTACCAATTCAGTCAAGAGGTGAGTGGCACCCTTGGAGTACGTGGTGTGTCCTGAAGGGCACATTGCGCAATAAAAATGGAAAGAGGTGATTGGCACCCTTGGAGAACGTGGTGCGTCTTGAAGGGCACGTCACGCAAGAAAAATGGAAAGAGGCGAGTGGCACCCTTGGAACACGTAGTGCATCCTGAAGGGAACGTCACGCAAGGGAAACAGATTGAGGCGAGCGACACCGTTGGAGAACCTAGTGCATCCTAAAGGGCACATCGCGTTATTAATGATAAATGAATCAACCTAGATGGCCATAGGTCGAATAACGTGATAAGAATTTTTAAAATGATTTCCCTAATAAAATGTCGCCCAACATGAAAATTAAAGTCTAGGTATATATATATATATATAATAATGATGATAATCTTCTTTAATCTTGTGACAAGAAGGGAGTAAGCAATTTAATTGTTTTATAAAAATCTTTTGGGATAAAATCTTAAAAAGGGAAATAACTGTTTTACTATATTATGCTAATTAAATATTTATTCATTAAAAATAAAAAGGGAAAAAGGGTAAGTTTTTGTGCATGCCTTTTGACTTTAAATAAAAAGGGGAAAGAGGGAAATCTAAAATATTTAGGAAACTAGAAAAAGAGGAAAACATAAGAAGAAAAGGGAAACACAAGGGGGAAAGCAGAAAGTCAAACTTAGTAAGGTATCTACCATTAAGAACTTTCTAATTTAAAACTGAACTAGCAAATTGATAATGGGGAAAGTCATTAAAAACTGTAAGAGAATTTGGGGACACCTAGGAGAGAGTCTAGGAGTGACTCTAGGTGGGTGAGGGAAATAAGGGTAATTAATTAATTAAAGAAATTATTTTTTTGGAGGAATGAAGGGGATGGGTGACACTTGTACGGGGAGGAATTTTTAGGATTTAATTTTAATTTTTTTATTTAAATGATATTTTAGGAAAGTAAGGGACTTCGAAACTCTATATAACGAAGGGAGGATAAGGATGATAGGTCTCTTCTATTTTCGTAATGTTACGCTGCAGAAATATCTACTTGACTGACTTAGTTTGTGGGAGTTGGGATACCCAGCTCCGTGAGGAGTTGTAGCTCGGCCTTGCGAAGCGAGCTAGGAGCTAGTTGATTATTTGGTCAGTGTGTGTGACCCCTTTGCAGCTCGGGGGGTAAGGGGGAAGAAGAGTACCCCTAGCATTGGCTGGGAGGTACTGGTGAAGTGTCATCAGTCGACAAGCAGTTGTTGCATGGAGCGAGCGGAACATCAACTCAGAGAGGGCGAGCAGGAAACGGTACACTTTCTTCATTTTGTATGGTAGATTGTAGTAGTATTATGCTTGGATCTGCATGTTTAGTGGGTATCTAAATTGATTGTCTAGCATTCTAGTTGTTGAATAAGTTTTCCTTAGCCTAGCTCGATGATTGATTAGCTCCCATGGCCTTCATTTCCCCGCATGTATTGACCACCTTGTGGTGTTTTGATTATGACCTTTGTGGTTGTTTTTCCTTCATCCCTAGCTCACCAGTCCTCGCCTGAGGAGTCGGATAGGAACCTGATCTACATTCGTTGCTTCGGTGTTAATAGACCTATGGATCTCAACGCCCTGCTTTTTTGTGCATGGATGATAAGGGAAAGACATTCCTCTTAGTCGTCCACCTCTATTGTTTTCCCTTGGCTGATTTTTGTCTTGCACCTTCCAGCAAAAAGTACCTCTGTGTTTGGATTTCTTGCATCCTTGTTGGTTTATCTCTGCGGCCATTTCAGTGACTTTCCCTACGGATATTTGCACTTCTCTTACTGTTCTCTGTGTTTTTACATTCTTGACTGTGATTTTATTTAAATGGATAGTTTAGCTCTGGGATTGTAATTATGTTGGCCAACGATTATTTTTTCTCTGCAATTTCATGTAATTCATGGGTGAATTAACACAACGATTTCCCTATTTAAATGATGACGGAAATACTACGTTTTTTGGGGGTGTTGGTACAACAAATTGATTATTATTTAATGACAGAAAAAAATGTGGTTTCTTTCTGGTGCGTTTGTACAATGTTTTCTCTTTAAATGATGACTGTGTGGTTGCCTTAGTTGACCACGTCTTACCCTTTAAATTTATGATTGTGTTGTCACTGGAATGACTACGTCCTGCCCTTTTATTTGTGTAACGTATGGGTACTACGTTTTTCCTTTACTTAATGATAGAAAACATGTGGTTCCCTTTGGTGTGGATTGGTACTGCGTTTTTCCCCTTTTTGACAGAAAGTAGGTATTCCCTTATGGTGCATATTGGTACAACAAGGTTGCCTATTTTTTAAGATAACAATGTAAATCCCTTCTGATGAATCTTCTGTACAACACCAACATTTCTTCCTTCATCCCTGGTGGGTTCCCTTCTAATTATTTTAACTTTGTTTGTGTTTTTTTTCTTTAATTTAATGGTTAAGCAAAATTTAATTGCTCCTTTTCCTTAGTTACTGCTATATTTGAGTAGAAAATGATTGCTTGATACTATTTGTCATTCTTCCATGAAATTCCCATGCAAGTTAAACTAGTTAAGGTTTTTCCGCTCTGTAACGGTTTATATGAAGGCCACTTGAGGTTATTTTTGGATGAATGGCACACTTTAGTAGCTCTTCAATGTGAAAAAAAAAATTTGCAGTTTATATATATCTGTTAAATAAAATGCAGCATGAATGTGGAAATGAGTATGGAATGTGCGCTGAATGTATGTAGGAGTGTAAGTGTTGATAAATGCAATTTTATGAATCATTTATTCGATAATCAAATACGGTCAAGAGGACTCGAAACACATACAATTTTAAACCCAAATTAAGACTCTTGGTCGTGAGAGTGTTAAGCAAATACTAGGGTTTCGCATTTAATTCTGTTTCAGAAGCCTGTTGTGAGATCTTGTTGGGCCAATATAAGAGTGGGCATAATATTAAGTCTATTTATAGTATCTATGGAACTCCTTTTCATTATTTTTCAGAAGTTAGTTGTGAAATATTTCTAGGTAGATACAAGTTGAGTTGCATGTGTATTTACCAACTAGGGTACCAGTTTGATTATATTTCGTAGGCAGATAGATAGGCAAATAGATATTGTTAGGCTGATAGGAGATACCATGGTTGCTTTTGTCTTAAACTCTCCTTATTGTTGATTAAGGTTGGTTTTCATTGATGTCAACCCTTGAAGAAAGACCCGTAGCACAAAGGTTTAGGTAATGGACCCAATAGTGTTTGATGTAAATATGACTCATTATTGTTTTTTCATGGTTGATAAGAAGTAAATACGGATGAACTCCAAAGTGGTCCACTTATGGTGAAATCCCTCACGGGAAGACGCTTTGCAGAGTAAGAGAACCCATGCTTAATTGTGGAATAATGAGATGAAGGAAAGTGAACTTGTTAGGGAAAATATCCTAGATGGATAGTTATTGTCATGTCATTTCCGGTGGTGTGTGGAATGTCACATAATTCCTCACGGTTAGAGAGTTATGGCCATGAGAAGTTGGAGACCCGAGGTTTGGGTAATGGACCCACGTTTGTTTGATGGGTAACGGTATGAGTTATGATATATTTTCAGATAATACTATTCTATGTGGATAGTACATGTCATGCCATTTCTTGTGGTATGTAGAACGTCACATAAATCCTCATGATTTTAGATTTATGGCCTTACGAAGTTGAAGGACCCTCATATGTCATCTTGAAGGCCCAAAAGGTCAAAGTAATCAAAGTGGTTTAAGAGATTTTAAAAGGTAAATAATAAAGTGAAGTTATGAGTGTATTATAATCCAAAGTGAATACAAAATAAATTATTTCAATAATAATTTTAATGGATAAATTAGAAGTGGACCCAACCCTAAAATAAGGAAAGTGGGGCCAACCCATTGATCTAGAAGATGTTTTTAAAGGAAGCTACTTGGAGTATAAAATAAGAGGCAAGGCTCTCTTATTTTAATAACAATTGAGCATATTGAATATTATGGGTTTTGAGGTATGCAAATGATATCTAAAGCCGAAGAATTAGGAAAATTAGAGTAAAGGGCCAGAAATACAAAGGAAGGATAAAATTCTTTTGATGGTGCTTTCTAAGGTATGTTATTTTCAAGGTCATCTCACCATTTTAACATAACTATTTTCTATAATGATTCGAGATCCTAAAATTTCTATGAAATTGAAAGAAACATATACAAGTATCTGTGGTTAAAAATTCATCTTGTGGTTCATTGTGTTGTGTGGGTTACACTCTATGGAAAATGGGGTTTATGGCAGGTCAGCCAAACTAATGAGTCAAAATCCAGGTGTTGGTCAAAGTATCATAACTTATTACAATTGAGGATCAAAATTCAGTGAGACCAAATGTATTTGGTTGGGGTATCATTTTTAGTATTCTTTCTGATAGTTTCATATCGTTTCATCAAACATTTTGTCGGGGATACTATAAAAAGTTGCTCTCTAGAATAAGCGAGAATCCGACTAAGGGTATGCCATTTTGCTATAACTCCTTTTAAGGGAAGGTTCCAAGTATGCCACTTGGAGGAATTGCATAAAACACATTGAATAACATTATTATTATTAGTTTTGAATATTTATATTCTGAGGTTCCAAAGTTAGCATAGTTACTTAGTTAGGTTGTTGACTAATACAAAACTAGGCATGTGAAATTTGAAAAGAGTTTGATGAAAATGTTGGTCTCTTGCTTTTAAGTTAAGGAACATTGCAAAGAGAATGTGATCATATACACCAGTCTATTCTGGAGATACAAATCAGATTGGATGATGAAATTGATGAGGATTTTAGGTTGTGTACATGTTAAAGGTACATGGTTGAGACAAGTAGTTGATAGTTGGCACATACATAAGGTGTAAAGTTGATGACTTGGAACAATGATGATTCATAGTTGGCCCAATTAGTTGTGCAGTTGGAACTATGCAGGTACATGGTTGGATGCAATTGTTTATGACACAGGTTGATTACTGAGTTGGTGCATGGTTGATGCACTTGTTTATAGTGAGTTGATTGTGAGGTTGATGCATGGTTCATATTTATTGGTATGGGTTCTGTTGGTATATCTCTGATGATAGTGTAGCCAGTGGTTCCATCATTCTACCTCTACTTGAGGAATTGGTGGGGCGAGGGCAATCTGCAGTGGTTGTATCACCTTAGGTTGTAACCGAACATTGAGGTTGTAGCCTCCTTCTGGTTGTAGGAAAAGATTTGGGGATTTGGGGCTTCCCTGGGGTTTGTAACCTAAGAAACTAGGGGTTGGAGTCTCCTTCTAGTTGTGGAAAGGAAATAAAGGAAGTTGGTGCTTCCAATGAATATATTCTTCAAGACATATAAGAAAAAACTTATTTGTGGTTTCTCAGGTTTGGGTTTCCACGTGCAAAAACAGTGTGCTTGTGTATGTATTGTGATTGTTTATTTATTAGCACTCATTGTGGATAATAATTCTACATTGATATAACATTTGAGGAAAAAGGATTATAATTACGTTATTAATGATTCACCCCCTCTCAATAATCCAATAATTGGTTTGAGGCGGGTTCAGCCCGAGGAAATCGGTTTAACCAACGGCCCAGTCATGGAGAGTACCAACTCATACTAAAATGGAATACCATAGTTTGATGGGCCAGTATGTTTTTTGGAGCATGGGACTGAAGGCATATACTCTGAGCCGCAGAGTTTCCAGGTTGGCAATCCAATTGGCAGATGGATACATAGCACCTTTCCTCCATCCATCCGGGTCCATCCATCCATTTCCATTCCGTCCATTCCTCCGTCCACTCCTTCCATCCCTCCATCCATTCCTTCCATTCCATCCATCCATTCCGTCCTCCATTCCATCCATCCTTTCCTCCGTCCATCCTTTCCATCTTTCATCCGTCCATCCATCCATTCCTCCATTCCATTTCCGTCCATTTCCTTCCATCCATCCGTCCATTCCTCCATCCATCCATCCTTTCCATCCATCCATCCATCCATTCCTCATCCATCCGTCCATCCTTTCCTCCATCCACCTTCCATCCATCCATCCTCCTCCGTCCATTCCTCCGATTCCATTCCGATCCATTCCATTCCATTCCATTCCATCCACCCTTCCTCCATTCCATTCCATTCCATCCATCCATCCATCCATCCATTCCTCCGGCCATCCGTCCGTCCATTCCATTCCATTCCATTCCATCCATTCCTTCCATTCCTTCCATCCATCCATCCTTCCATCCATTTCCATCCTTCCGTCCACTCTTTCTCCGTCCCCCCTCCTTCCATCCGATCCACTCTTTCCTCCATTCAGTCCACTCAGAATCATCCAAGTGGGGGATATTCATATATCTCAAAGGGAACAGAAGAGTTTGGATATGGTATCAAAAGGAAAAGATATATCACTTATTGCCTACCCAATTGAAAGTTAGGTGGTTGTGGTGATGGCCAGACAAAGCACTAGTGGGCCGGTAGTTCTACTTAGATTGAGTGTTTGGTATCATGGCTGAAGTGAAACAATCATTGGTATCTCTATCTGCAGCCGGTGAGAGTGTATTCGCGATGTGACATGTTGTTACCACAGGTTCTTTGGATGAAACAAACTTTTAGCGGATATCTGGGTTAGGTGTAATTAGGCCATTCCAATATATTGTGATAATACAAGTGACATCGTTATCAAAACCTGGTGATGCACTCTAATACTAAGCTTTATTCAATCAAATTATCACTTTCTCTGAGGAGCCGGGTTGAGAAAGAACATCGAGAGTTGAGTATGTGGGCACAAAGACAAGTGGAAGAAATCTTTACAAAACCACTTCCACGGAAGCCTTTGAATATCTCGCCAAAGACTTGAAGTTATTTCTACTCAAAATGAATGTTTTTTGAATTCTTTTTTGAATGCTTATCTTATATGTTTTATATGTACACAAGGAAAAGAGCACCATAAGAGGATGTGAGTGCGATAGAGAACAACCAGGATGGAAGAATACCTTGCATTGATGACAAAGGGAGAATTTATTAGATCACGGAGGACAGCTGACATGGTTCAGGAGGATCATATTTATCATAAGCAGATGATAGAGAGCATGGTTTAGGGGGGAGCATGACTGATATTGTTACTAGTGTTACATCAGTGTTTCCATCAATGCCAAAGGTGTCGATTAAGGTTGGTTGTCATTGATGTGTCAACCATTGAAGAAAGAGACCCATAGCATAAAGTTTGGGTAATAGACCCAATAGTGTTTGATGTAAATATATGACTCGTGTGTGTTTTTTCATGGTTGATAAAAGTAAATATGGATGAACTAAAGTGGTCCCCTTATGGACAAAGCCCTCAAGGGAAAGGCAGCTTTATTGGAGTAAGAACCATGATTAATTGTGGAATAATGGGATGAAGGAAAGGTAGATTTGTTAAGGAAAATATCCTAGATGGATAGTTCTTGTCATGTATTCCGATTTAGTATGTGGGCGTCCACATAATTCCTCCTGGTTAGAGAGTTATGGCCATGAAGTTGGAGACCCAGGTTTGGGTAATGGACCCAAAGTAAGTTTGTTTGATGGGTATGGTATGAGTTATGATATATTTTTAGATAATACTATTCTATGGGGTGGTACATGTGTTCATTTCTGGTGGTATGTGAGATGTCACATAACTCCCCACGGTTTGAGAGTTATGGCCTTTCAGTTGGAGGACCTCATATGTCATCTAGAAACCCCAAAGGTCAAAGTAATCAAAGGTGATTTTAAAAGATTTTAAAGGTAAATAATAAAAGTGAAGTGAGGCCATGAGAAGTTGGAGACCCCAGGTTTGGGTAATGGACCCAAGTTTGTTTGATGGGTAACGGTATGAGTTATGATATATTTTCAGATAATACTATTCTATATGGATAGTACATGTCATGTCATTTCTGGTGGTATGTATAATGTCACATAACTCCCCACGGTTTGAGAGTTAGGGCCTTACGAAGTTTGAGGACCCTCATATGTCATCTAGAAGCCCCAAAAGGTCAAAGTAATCAAAGTGATTTAAAAGATTTTAAAAGGTAAATAATAAAGTAAAGTGATGAGTGTATTATAATTCAAAGTGAATACAAAATAAATTATTTCAATAATAATTTTTATGGAGAAATTAGAAGTTGACCCAACCCTAAAATAAGGAAAGTGGGGCCAAGTGACCTAGAAGATGTTTTTAAGGAAGATACTTGGAGAGTATAAGTAAGAGGCAAGGCTCTCTCATTTTAATCACACTTGAGAATATTGAATATCTATAGGTTTCTTAGGTATACAAATGATATCTAAGCTGAAATTCTGAGGAAAGTGAAGAAAAGAAGGCCGAAATGCAAGGAAGGATAAATTCTTTTGATGGTGCTTTCTAAGGTATGTTATCTTAAGGTCATCTCACCATTTGCGCTATAACGTTTTTTCTATAATGATTCAAATCCTAAAATTTCTATGAAAGTGAGTAAACATATCCAAGTGTCTTTGATTTAAAATTAAGCTTGAGGGTCATTGTATTGTGGGAGTTACACTTTGTGGAAAATAGGGTTTGTAGCCAGTCCTGAAACTAGTCAAATTCAGGTGTTTTGGGTAAAAACATCATAAATTCTTCATAACAGATCTAAATTCAGTGAGACCAAATGTTTTGGTTAGATTAAAGTTTTTGGTATTCTGTGTAACAGTTTTAGATCATTTCATCAAATATTTTGTGCAGGGAACACTATACAAGGTCGCTCTCTAGAATAAGCCAGAATTCAGCAAGGTATGCCATTTTTGCTATAACGCCTTTTTTGAGAGGTTCCAAGTAGTGCCACTTGGATAAATTGCATAAAACACACTGAAGAAGATTATGTATTGGTTTCATATATTTATACATTACAGGTTCAAAGTTATGATTACTTCAAGTTAGGGTTGTTGACTAATCGAAAACTAGGCATGTGAGACTAAAGAAAAGTTTGATGAAAATACTAGTCTCTTGTTTTTAAAGTTAAGGAAGGTTTGAAGGAATGTGATCATATACACTAGGTCTATTACAGAGATACAAATCAGATTTGGATGATGAAATTGATGAGGGCTTTTGGTTGTGTCACATGTTGAGTACATGGTTGAGACAAGTAGTTGATGAGTTGACACATACATGAAGTGTATAATTGATGATGTTGGTACATATTGATGATTCATAGTTGATGAGTAGTTGACACATGATTGGAACATACTTGGTACATGGTTGGGCGCACTTTTTTATGGTACAGGTTGATTACAGGTTGGTGCATGGTTGATGCACTTGTTTATGGTACAGGTTGATTACAAGTTGATGCATGGCTGATGCATGGTTCAGATTTATTGGTACAGGTTTACAGCGGTATATCTCACAGTGATAGTGTGACAATGGTTCCATCATTCTACCTCTACTTCAGGGTGGAAGGATGGGGCAAGGACAGGTGGTTGTAGCCACCTTCCGGTTGTATTCGGAGAACATTGGGGGTTGTAGCCTCCTTCTGGTTGTAGCCAGAGATTTGGGGAGTTGGAGCTTCCATCAGGTTGTAGCCTGAGAAACTAGGGGATTGGAGCCTCCTTCTAGTTGCAACTGGAAAGAAAAGGAAGTTGGTGCTTCCAATGAATGTAATTTTTCAATACATATAAGAAAAAGCATTCTGTGGTTTTCTCCCGATTTGGGTTTCCACGTAAAACATTGGTGTACTGTGTATGTGTGTGATTGTTTATTTATTACTGCTCATTATTGGATAATAATTCTACATTGATATAACATTTGAATAAAAGGATTATAATTACGCTATTACTGATTCACCCCCCCTCTCAGTAATCCAACACTTAGGATGGCCCTTCTCGTGCTCTCTTAGAAACAAATTCTAAGGTGGTGTTAGGTTTCTTTAAGAGGTCTCAAAATTATCTTTCTCCAACATTCGTGTGAGGATATTTCTATTTCCAAGCAATGAAGGCAAGTGTTCTTTAGGTTCAACTTAAGTTCTCGTATAGTGGTTTTTTGAACCTTTTATTTCTGAACTTTCATCTCTTCTCATCATGCTTGAAACCTTTCTCTACTATTGAAATTCTTTTCCCCGATGCTTTCACGTAATTCTTTATTTCTTGGAGATTATAATTATCTATTTGCAAGGTGCACTGGATGTATGTTTATACTTGCATGGAATGATATCAAGTTCTTAACATCATTGAGCAGACATTAGTAATGTTGTAGTCTTGTTATTGTGGAAAAAAAAATGCACTGCTCTTTCGCTTGTAGAAGTAAGCAGTGGGTCGTCACATATGGTATCAGAGTGGGTTCAACCCGTGACTTGGGATCACTATAGATTTCATTGATATGATTTGATTATGATGTTCCTAATTGAGTTGACTTGTATTCATTCAGGTAATAATGTTTAGAGGATGTTGCGGAGGCAGATGACAAGGTTCTAGGGGAGGAGGTGTGACACCTCCAGTAATATCCATGCCTGAGGGGTCTAACCCCCAGGGAGACGAACAAGTTGTCAGGCAGGAGTAGATATCAATTGGTGATGTGGTCAGAATGATGAGATCTTTTTAGCGCATGTCTAAGGCACTGATCGACCATTTGGAAAGAGATGAGGCCAGGGAGTCGGCAACCCCTGAGGGTCCACCGCACGCTCCAGTCGGTACTGGTAGTAGTCATCATGAACTCAAGAAGGTCAAATTTCCTAAGGTATTTGGTTCCCGGGATGACGCAGTCGTCGAGGTATGGTTGGAGAGTATGGCGATGTGATTTTCTCTTCGCTATTATACCTCCAACATGAAGGTCCACATGGAGGTCTTCCAACTAAAAGGAAGCACTCTTCTATGGTGGAAGACGCTCCTACCGCAGCTGAACATGGTCATCGAAGAGGTGTCATGCGAAATGTTCAAGGAACAGTTCCGATAGAGATACCTACCAAAGGAATCCATTGAGTTTTATCTCAACGAGATCAATGCCTTATGACAAGGTGGTCATATGGTGCTCGAGTATGAGGCTCATTTTATGGAGTTTATTTGGTATGATCTGCATCTTAACACGTAGAAAATTAAGGTCAACAAGTTCATGTTCGGCCTTAATAACATCTTACGTGCAAAGGTTAGGATTCTGATGCCTCAAACCTTGCATGATGTCATCCAGAAGGCCCTCATAGCGGGGTTCAGAGTAGGACTCCATAAAGAACAGCGGGGAAGGTATCATCTGGTGCACAGCAACATCAGTCACCGGCCAGACATATGCCGAGATATTGTGGCTTCTAGAGGGGATCCACTTTCACTACACCTCAACAAATGACACCTCAACAATGAACACCTTATTGCAGACCACAACATCAACAACAACGTCAACTACAACAACAACAGTTTGGGCCCCTGTTTAGCAGAACATACCATGATTCCAGACTGGTAGACCGTCATATTCTACTTCGAGTACCAGGACTACTGGGTCAAAGAAGGGGTGTTAGACATGTGGGAGCCACACTACTAGCGCGATTGCCTTGTGGAGAGGACTAGAGCATCTGGATCAGCCAGACCCACTACCATGGGAGATGTGGGAAAGGCCCATCGGATTCATGTAGCGGTGAATAACTGCCAAGCAAAGCATCAATCGACTGTGCTCAAGATGACAGGTATCGTTGTTGACCAGACCCTTAGTATTTTGATAGATCCCGATGCTACCGAGAGTTTCATTTCTTGTGCAACGCTAAAAAGGATTAAGGTAAAGGCAGTCGAACAGGATGAGTTTATCTTCGTAGAGATGGCCTTGGTAGCAAAACAAAAGGTTGGAGGAAAGGTTACAGGATGTATCCTTAACTTGGGAGATTTTTCCACAAGGGCCAACCTGTACATCATGATATTAGGATCTTATGGTGTCGTGATTGGTATGGACAAGTTGGAATCGCATGAGGTGATACTCAATTGTAATATGAAATGGTTGATCTTGGTCGATGACGAGGGATAGAGACATGTGATTGTAGGACAAAACCATGGAGTTTCCCTGAGTTTCATCACTTCCTTCTAGCTACGGAAGAGCATGCGCAAGGGTGGAAATCTTTATGCGATCCTTGTGTTAAACGAGAAGGGAGTAGCGGAAGGTCTAGAACAACTTCTGATGGTGAGAGAGTTTGCGGACGTATTTTTGGAGGAGTTATCGGGGATGACGTTGGAGAGGGAACTGGAGTTTACTATAGACCTAAAATTGGGAACTGAACCGATAGCTAGAACGCCTTATCGGATGTCGACCCCAGATTTACAAGAGTTGAGAATGAAACTGAAAGAATTGCTAGACCTGGGACTGATATGTCCAAGTGTGTCACCATGGGGTGTTCCTATTATTTTCATACGAAAGAAGGATGGGTCATGGAGGCTCTGCATTGACTACTATACGTTGAACAAGGCAATGATCAAGAATCAGTAAACATTGTCGAGGATTGATGATCTGTTCGATCAAATGAAGGGCACGATAGTGTTCTCAAAGATCGACTTGCGATGAGGATACCACCAGTTACAGATTAAAGAAGATGACGTCCCTAAGACCGCCTTTAAGATGAGGTTTGGACATTACAAGTTTATTATTTTATCGTTTGGACTAACAAATTCCCCAGGGGTATTGATGAGTTTGATGAATGGGGTGTTCCACGAGTACTTGGAAAAGTTCGTCCAAGTATTCATTGATTATATTTTGATTTACTCTCGGATGATGGAGGAGCATGACGAGCACTTTCGCCTAGTACTACAGTGTCTAGGAGAGGAAACATTATATGGGAAGTTGTCCAAATGATCATTTTATCAATAGAAGATTTACTACTTAAGGCATGTCATCTCCGACGAAGGCATCACCATGGATCCAAAAAAGGTAAAGGATATTATGGAATGGCCTGCATCGACGAATGTCCTAGAAGTGCGTAGCTTCATGGGTTTAGCAGGATACTATTGACGGTTCATCGAGGGATTTTCGAAGATATCAAATCCGATCACGGAATTGTAGAAGAAGAATAAGAAGTTTGTTTGGACTAAGAAATGCGTGGAAGCATTTCAGAGGCTCAAGGAGCTGTTGACAATAGCGTCAATACTAAAGGTCCCTGACATGGATGCAAACTTCTTGGTATGAACTGACGCATCCAAGGAAGTATTAGGCAGAGTCTTGATGCAAGATGGATGAGTGATCGCTTACATCTAGGGGAAACTAAGAAGGCATGAGGAGAACTATGCGACGCACAACTTGGAGTTGTTAGCCATCATTTATGCCTTGAAGGTTTGGATACACTACCTTGTTGGATGAAAGTTTGAACTAAAAATGGACTATTGTGGACTACAACATGTATTTACGCAAAGAAACCTGAACGCGCGACAACGACGTTGGTCAGAATTGCTTAGCGAGTAAGAATTCAATATTACTTATGTAAAAGGAACAGTGAACCCAGTGGCAGATTCATTGAGTCGGAGACCACACATCTTTTTAGTGTTGCCTCTTCAGATGAATCTACGTGAAAATATTATAACTTTACAACGTGACGATGACTGGTACAAAGAGGTCGAGGGTTTTATAGAACAAAACACAATGATGGTACCAAGATTTGAAGGATTTATGTTTGATAGAAATGGTTTATTGAGGTTTAAAAATAGGATTTACGTACCGTTGAATGATGAATTGAGGATGTTGATCCTAAGTGAGGCTCATAGAGTAGTTTACATGGCTCACTTGAGAGTCACGAACATGAGGGAATACCTTAAACCCTTATTCTTATGGAAGGGAATGGAGGCAGACATAGTCAACTATGTGGCCAGATGTCTAGAATGTCAGCATGTAAAGGCTGAACATAGACACCCAGTAGGATTACTACATCCACATGCTATTTTGGAATCGAAATGGGAGGTTATTTCAATGGATTTTATTGTTGGATTTCCACTGACGACAAGGAGACATGACTCGATTTTCATAGTAGTAAACACTCTGATGAAGAGTGCTCACTTTATTCCTGTGCATACAATGTATCAGACACCTGACATAGCTAGAGTTTCTATCGATGATATTGTCAGGCCGCATGGAGTGCCTAAGAGGATTATATCCATTCAAGGATCAGTGTTTACTGGATGATTTTGGACAAGTTTCCAAGAGGCCTTGGGAACCCAACTTAACTTTAGTACTGCGTATCACCCAAATACTGACCGGAAGACCAAACAAATGAACCAGACCTTGGAGGACATGTTTCACATGTACGTGATGGACCAACAAAATCATTGGGAGGAATTCTTACCAATGGTGGAATTCGCTTATAACAACAGTTACCAAAGCACCATTAAGATGGTGCCTTTCGAGTTCGTTTATGGGCGACCATGTCAGACGCCTTTGAGTTGGGATCGGCTTGAGGATAGGTTCTTGGTGGGACCAGAAGTGATCCAATAAATGGAAGAGAAAATGCAAACAATAAGACAATGGATTAAAGAAGTGCAGGATCGGAAGAAGAGTTATGTCTATGCGCACCGTGTCGAGAGTAGTTACGAGGTTGGCGATCGAGTCCTCTTACAGGTTAAACCACATAAGAGTTAGATCAAGTTTCGAAAGGGAGATAAACGCTCTCCTAGGTTCATGGGACCCTTCGATATTGTGGAGAGAAAAGGGCCTGTGGCCTATCAACTAGCCTTGCCTAATTCCTTGAGGCGTATGCATGATGTTTTTCATTTATCTGTTTTGAGACATTATATTAGTGATCCTACACATGTTATTGACATGAGTTCCTTGCAGGTATTGGACAAGGGGATGCTCACGACTGAGCCGATCCACATCTTGTATCATCGCATTCGACAACTACGGAGTCAAACAGTAGATCAGGTAAAGGTCCAGTGGGACAACTATAGTCCGCACTCGGCGACCTAAGAGGACGTATATGATATTCTCCAATAGATTCCATTTTTGTTTGATAGATAGAATTATGATACTATGATACACATTATTTTGGTACTTATACTATCAAACTTCAGGATGAAGTTTAGACCAAGAGGGGGTGTATGTAACATCCTGCTCTGGCGCACTGAGCGAACTTATTCTTTGAGGACACTTGCTCGCAAGTGATCCGGATTATTATGCTATTAAAACATTTGATTTTGATTATGAGGCATTATG
>SNQJ01S0115653.1:0-10517 GCA_010110895.2 Picea sitchensis | reverse complement strand
CAACGTCTTCAGCCTCAACATCCCACCTCTGTGCTTCAGTGATGTGAGCTTCTCCAATGTCCTTCTTTTTCTCTGGACACTCATAAGACTTGTGCCCATTCTTTCCGCATGTGATTACTCCACCTCTTCCTCTTCCTCTGCCTCTAGTACGAGGAAAAGTGTTGTTGTCAGCATAATATCCTCTCTGCCCTGTATGCTGCCCTCTCTGTTCAGCATGTTGGTCTCGCTGTGAACTTCCACCTCTCTCGGTTCTAGTCTGAGGATTTTTCCAGTTGTCCTTGGGCTTCTGGTATTTATCTTGGGCAATCGATTTGCCTTTGGGCTGACTCCTGCCTCAACCTTGCTGACCTTGCTTACGACTCATCTTCTCTTCAGATTTCAAAGCCATTTGATAGGCATCCTCCACCATTCAGATGGTTTCCATACTCATCTCATCCTGGATATCATATCTCAGGCCATTCATATACCTGGAAACTTTCTCATCATCGCTCTCCCGATGACCTGCCCTGATGTTCAGTCGATAGAATTCCTCCGTGTATTCTTTTACTGTCATCAGCTTCTGTCTCAGATTCTGCATCCTTATGAATAGAGTGATTTGATAATCTCTCGAGATGAACTTTGCCTTCATCTTTGCAATCATTCGATCCCAACTTTTAATCTTCTTTTTTCCCTTGCAGCGTCTATCTACTTGTAGCTCATCCCACCATAATGTTTGATGTCCTTTTAACCTTGTGACAACATGCCTGACTTTCTTATCCTCTTCGACATCTTCATAATAAAAGTATGTATCCAGAGCTTTGATCCAATCTAGAAGCTCTTCCGCATCCAGATTCCCCTCATAAACTGGAATGTCCATTTTCGCCTTTGCACCCATCCGTGCAATAGCTTTGATTAGACGTTCATTGGCTGCATCCTCGGCTACAACTTCTTCTCCTCATTCAGCCTCGACTTCACTCTCAGAATCACTTAGATCCTCCGCACTGGCTGTGTGTCTTTGCGCTGTCTCCATGTCTTCGAGTCTTGCTCGGAGATCACGCATTTGTCTTTCTATGGCTGGATCTGCCATCCGCCTGCCTCTTCGTTGCGGCATTTCCCTATCCTCTAGATCAGGCGAATGTCTGTCTCTCCTTGGTGGCATGGTGAATTTCCTTCTTCTCTGCTATAGAAAGCAAAGAGTCTTTATGAGCTCTGATACCACTCTAATGTAGGCGCACTCTCCCATTGCACGTCCTCTCACAGGATCTTCTCCTTCTCCTTGGCCCGAAGAACTGAAAAGCTATTCTAATTCCCTATCGAGAATTTTCCACACCCACAACATTTCTTCAAAAGATCTCCCCTAATGATCGCGAAATCGGACTTCGCAGTTTCGCGAGTCTTGTGGTCGCATGGTTTTGGATTCTCAAAACCCTGAACCTCGACGCCAGTCAACGCTGACCTATACCTTTTCCCTATCAAAACTTCTGCTATCGCAATTTCGCTACTTGCGATGCCAAGCAACTCGGTTCTCCAACTTCCGATGCCCGATGCACCGAAATTTCGACGCACGCATGAGTTGTCCATTCAACTTCCCATCACTCCTATCGGGATTTTGGACCTCGCAGGATCATGAGTCCTGATGTCAAGGTTTCGACACTTCTCGCTGCGAAACCCCAAAAACTTATGTCACCTGTCTTCCTCCCGACTCTTGTGGTCCCACACTGTTCTTCCCCGTCGGGATATCGCGTTTCGCGGTTCCCAGCGACCTGAGTATATTGTCTCCGAAATCTCTCATGCTCTGAACCCCAACTTCTTTGTTTCTTCTAACACGTGTCCCCAACGATGGGCAATTCTGGTCTCATCAGGATATCGCGGATCGCGATATCTCAATTCCTGTTGAAATACTTTGGAGGTTCGATCTATGAAACCTCGATACACGATATACGTGTAGATCCGACGGTCCTGGCAGACTTGGATCAACGCTTTATCTGTCCTGAGCTTAAATCTTCGGGAATACACCACTATATCTCTCCTGCACATCAACAATATCTGATGACTCACGGAGATTTGCGGACTCTCCTCAGAGAATACCAACCGTCCGTTTCTTCCGGATGAACTCTACGAAAGGACCGTGTGTTCCTCTTCACGAAACTCGTTCATCTACTCCCAAGCCTGCGAATCTGCCCTCCAACATCAAGTCACGACTTGTCCTCGTTGTTCTTCAACAAACTCAGAGGCATATCCTTCCTGATCTTTTCCCACAGCTTTAGGTCTTCAGAAAGAAAACCCCTTTGCACGCATTCCTTGTGGAAAACCTTCAATCACGTCTAAGTGTTGAAGCTCCTTAACTCTGCGCACACCTGCAATAGTAGTCTTAATTCCTTCTATCAGGTTCGCAACCCTGAGACCCTTCCTTGGCCTGCGCACTCCTTGCACAACTCTGATATCCCAAATTTACTTCTGGGTAAACGAGAATCAAAGTTATCTCTATTTGAACTCTCTGTCAATGCACTCCTTGCGGACAAATTCGACTGCACTCCTTGCAGGAATTCTCTGGTTCAAGTAGAGGAACAATTGAAACTCATATCTTCTTCCTTTTAGATTCCAAACTCAACATTAAATCACATACACAACATATAAAATAAAATGTATAACAGGAAGAAAACATTCATGAGCATATCAACATTATTACACAGAGAACAGACACAAACCCATGATATTGAATCAAATCTCTTCTATTAATTCAAATATCAGTACATGGGTGTTATTTACACAACTCTCTGCTTCTCTTCTCCTCAATGCTCAGAATTCTTCTAACTATCCAGAATTATGTTTCAATGCACAATGAGATTGTCTATATCCATTTTCCCTCATTCTTCTAAAACTGTCTAATCTAATATTAAATTCTATCTACCTACATTACCTACCTTAAATACCGTCTAGATACTAAGGACGAGAGCTATCCGCTCAAGGTCCATTTACAATATACAAGTGCGCCTCATCTTAATGGCTCATTTAATATTTGCGCAACAATTCCAAAGCAATTAAAAAATTTGTGTTGGCTTATCCAGCTGTCCTCTGCTTCCACACTGGCTCTCTTGATGTGTCGGTGATGCTCCTGCATCACATTCATTACACATAAATGCCTCTACCTTCTATAGATGAGAACAACCTTCAATATCTATTTACAATATCTAGATATATATGTAAGTACACTTTCCTTAACTATTACATTAATGTCCATTCATTAATTTGAAAACACTTCAAAATGTGTGCTGGTGCTTTTCTAGTTGTCTCCCGCTTTTACGTTGCTTGGTTGGGTTCTTACAATGCTCCTGCATCATAATCCCTTGCTTGAAATTTTTCATGAACTCCTGTTCATGAGCTCTTTCACAGTCTGTCCATGCTTATGAATTGTTGCTTCATCCTCCCAACTGGCATATTCAACTGTATGTCCCTTCCATTTGACCAAATATTCAAAATACTCTTTTCTCCTGGTCTTTTTGCTAACCCTTTTGTCAATTATTCTTTCCATATGTAGCTCTATAGCTACAGGAATTTTTTTTGTCCATTGAATCTCTTTCTGTTCCTCCTCTGTTCCTACTTCTTCAGCTCTGTAAGGGTACAAATCTTCAACATTGAATATCGGTGAGATTCCAACCACATTGGGTAATTCAATCTCATATGCGTTTTCCCCAAATTTCCTTATGAACTTACATGATCCAATATTTTTCATCTTCAACTTATTATACATTCCCCTTGGGAACCTCTCCTTCCTCAGATGCGCAAGTATCAAATCACCAACTTCAAATTGAAGTTCTTTCCTGTGTTGATATGCGCTTCGCTTGTACTCTTGACTTGAACTTTGCAATCGCTCCTTAACTCGGTTGTGAAGCTCCTTCATTCCCTCTACAAAGTCCTCTGCACTAGCACTCCTGAATTTGACTTGTTCTGCATCTTTCAGTTTAGAAACTCCCCTTGGTTGCATTCCATATACAATCTGGAATGGACTCTTCCCTGTGCTTCTATTGAGTGAATCATTGTAAGCAAATTATGCTTGTGGTAGAATGTGATCCCATTGACTATGGTGTTTATTTAATAAGCTTCTTAACAAATGTCCCAAGATCCTGTCCACGACTTCTATCTATCCATCCGTCTGAGGATGATATGTTGAGATAAAAGACAAACTTCTCCCCAACTTCTTCCATAAGGTCCTCCAGAAATTCCCTACGAACTTGGTATCTCGATCAGACACGATACTTTTTGGCAAGCTGTGAAGTCTAACAACTTCCTTGAAAAACAGGTTCACAATATGAGTTGCGTCATTGGTTTTCTGGCATGTTATGAAATGTGCCATTTTTTAAAATCTGTCGACTAACACAAAGATTGAATCATATCCTCTCTATGTCCTTGGCAGTCCTAGTATGAAATCCATGCTCACTGCATCCCACGACCTTTCAGGTATGGGTAATGGTTGGTATAACCCTGTGTTCTGCCTTTTTCCTTTTGTGCGTTAACAAATTTTGCACCTGTCCACAAATTTCTT
This sequence comes from Picea sitchensis, assembly GCA_010110895.2. Lineage (NCBI taxonomy): Eukaryota > Viridiplantae > Streptophyta > Pinopsida > Pinales > Pinaceae > Picea > Picea sitchensis. The sequence goes on along the minus strand of SNQJ01S0115653.1, from coordinate 5,995 downwards.
GACATATTTCCTCATCCCTGACCAAAAATATGCGCCATTTAACTTTGAGAACGTCTTGTATTAACCGAAATGTCCGACCAATCCTCCACTGTGTTTTTCCTTCAACAAATTCTTCCTCATGGAGCATTTCAGAATACATAGTTGATTTCCCCTGAACAATAATCCATCCTGGATCATGTATTTAGTCCATTGGCTTCTTTCCTTGAGAATTGTATTCTCAGATGCCTCATATGCCTCTTTAAAATCTGGGTCATCCCTGTACATTTCTTTGAGGTTATCAAAACGCAAAGTCTTAACTCTAAATTCCTTCATAAGCAAACATTTCCTTCTCAAAGCATCAACAACTTTGTTAGCAGTTCAAGAAATATGCTTAATCACAAAAGTAAAATTTTGCATGTATTCAACCCATTTAGCATGTTTTTGGTTCAACTTCTCCTGTCAAGTCATGAGTTGCAAAGAGTGATTATCGTTGTACAAAAAAAAATCCTTGGGAACCAAATAATGTCTCAATTTCTTCAATGCTTGTATGACTGCATAGAATTCTTTGTCATATGTGGAGTACTTAATCTTCGCTTCATTCAGTTTTTCACTGAAATATGTGATCGACATGTTGTCTTGGCTCAAGACCACTCCAATTGAAAATCCACTCATGTCACACCTGACCTGAAATGTCATGCTAAAATCTGGAAAAATCAGAATTGGTTGCTCAATGATCTTCTTCTTCTGCAGGTTGAAAGTCTTCTCTGCTTCCTTCATCCAGTGAAAATATTTATGTCTTTTCTTCACCATATCCATCATCGGTGCACTAATTCCACTGAAGTTTTGGATGAATTTTGTATAGAAGCTAGCCAAAACATGGAAGCTTCAAACTTCAAACACGCTCTTCGACGATGGCCAATTCTTAATCTCCTTTATCTTTTCTAGATCCATTTTCAGTTCATTTGCAGAGATAACAAAACCCAAATAAATGAGTTATGTCCTCATAAATGATGATTTCTTCATATTAATCAACAATTTCTCATGTTGTAATCTCCTCATTACTGCAACTAAATGTTTTAAGTGTTCTTCTTTTGTCTTGTTGAAAATTAATATATCGTCAAGATATACAATGATGAACTTCCCTATGAAATCCTTCAGGACTTCATTCATCAACCTCAAGAAAGTGTTGGGTGCATTCATTAAGACAAATGGAATGACAATACATTCATACAACCCCTTATTCGTCTTGAATATTGTCTTCCATTCATCACCTTCTCTCATCTGAATTTGATGTTACCCGCTTTTCAAATCAATCTTTGAAAAAAACATTGCTCCACTCAAGCAATCCATCAAGTCGTCCATCCTTGGGAATGGAAATCTGTATCTAATGGTAATATTATTGATTTCCCTTGAGTCTGTACACATTCTCCAGCCTCTGTCTTTCTTTGGGCTGAGCACTGTCGGAACAACGCATCGACTCAAGCTTTCTCGAATCAATCCTTTGTCCATTAAGTCCTAGACCTACCTCTTAACTTCTTCATTTTCCTGCAACCTCAATCGATATGCTGCTTTGTTCGGAAAACTGGCTCTAGGTTTAATATCGATATGATGACTTATACTTCTGATAGGTGGAAATGAAAAAGGTAGTTCGTCCACTACTATATCAACAAACTCTCCTAGCAACTTCTAGATTTCTTCTAGTAAATCAACTATTATCGTACTGGTCAAAACAATTATGGGCTTCCTAACCAAAATAAATTGTGTGTCTTCCTTCTCCTTAACCTCATCAAGAAGTTCCTTCCCACTCATGAGAAGTATAGTGTTGTTCATCTCTGCTCTCACCTCTTTATCCTTAATCGGTAGCAACATGTGAGTCCTACCATTTTTTTTCCGGGTGTACATGTTCTTTCTCCCATCATGAACTACGTTTTTGTCATATTTCCATGGTCTACCTAGCAATAGATGACAAACATCCATGGTAATGACATCACATAATATTTAATCTTTATATCCTCCTATTTTAAATTCAACTAAACATTGTTTAGTGACATTTACATGATGTCCTTTTTGAAGCCAGGAAACTCTGTATGGGCTTGGATGTACAACAATATCCACCTCCATCGTTTATACCATCTCTGTAGATATGGGATTGTCTATGCTACCGCTGTCCACTATGACCTTGCATACTCTATCCTTAGTTTTTCAAGCAGTCTCAAATAGACTGTTTCTTTGGGCTGGGTTCTCTGCCTCCTTCTCTGGCTTCAAGAGAAATTTCCTCATCATCAAAGATATTTCGACCTTAGCATCTTCTATTTCAACATTCTATCCTTGAGCTTTGGCAATGTGAGTTTCACCACCATATTTCTTCTTATTTGGACACTCATAGGATTTATGTCTGATTTTTCCACAGACGAATCATTTCACTTCACCTCCTCTGCTTCTTCTTCTTCCTCTGGCTCGAGGAAAAGTATTTATATTAGCATACTGCCTTCCTTGTGAGCTTCCTCCCCTCTTAGGTTGAGTTTGAGGTTTCTTTCCCTCTTCTTTAGGTCTTTGAGTTCTGTCTTGGGAAATTGTTCTGCCTCTGGCTTGACTTCTACCTCAGCCTCTTTGACTTTGCTTCTGGCTCAACTTCTCTTTATATTTCAGAGCTATCTGATAAGAATCTTCCACATTTTGAATGGTCATAATGCCCATATCATCTTGAATGTCATATCGCAGACCATTCATGTACCTGGAAATTTTTTCATCATCGCTTTCTCGATGACCTACTCTGATGTTTATCCTGTAGAATTCTTCAGTGTATTCCTTCATTGACATCAGCATCTGTCTCAAATTTTGCATCCTTCGAAACAGAGTGATTTGATAATCCCTAGGTATATATTTTTCTTTCATCTTTGCAACCATTCTATCCCAGCGTTTGATTTTCTGCTTACCCTTGCAGTGTCTGTCAGCCTGCAGTTCATCCCACCACAGTGCTGCATGCCCTTTAAGTCCAGTAACCGCATGTTTAACTTTCTTATCTTCCTCGACATCCTCATAGTCGAAGTATTTGTTTAGAGCTGTAATCCAGTCTAGAATTTATTCAACATCTAAGTTTCCCTCATACATGGGAATCTCCATTTTTTCTCTAGCACCTATCCTTGCAACAACCCTGAATAGGCGTTCGTCTACAACATCTTCGACTGCTACTTCTTATCCTTCGTTTCCAGCTTCATTTTCACTTTCAGCCTCACTGATATCCCCAACATTGACTGTGTGCCTCTGTTTTGTCTCCATAGAATCAAGTCTGTCACGTAACTCACGCATTTCTCTTTCCACTGCTGGATCAAGCATTGGCCTATCTCTTCTTATCAGCGGCATGGCTGATTTTTTTTTCTCTTTTCTCTCTGCTACAGAAAGCAAAGAATTTATTTTCTTCTCTGATACCACAACTGGTGTGTATCAGACTACTCCTCCTCTATCTCCCTCTTCTTGAAATATACAGACAAGATCAGGCTCTAATACCAAAACTGGTGCGTATTAGACTACTCCTTCTCCTCTAGCTCCCTCTGCCTAAAATATACAGACAAGATCAAGCTCTGATACCACAACTAGTGCATACCCCCTGCCCTTGGGCCGAGATCCTCTTAGGATCTTCACTAAAACCACTCCAAGGTTTAATTGAACCCTTTGTTTAAGCTACAAAGGACTTCGGGTTTCAAGAGTTGGAAAGTCTTGATGTATTTCAACACCTTTTGGCAAATGCTGAAATTCCAATTGTTAGCCAAGGTTGACTCCTTGAATGTGCCGAACATATGCCACCTGCTACCCACTAGTTTCGACTTTCAGGACTTTGAGCGAACAACCAACAGTCGTTCCTCTTCCCTTATGATTCCCCGAACTCCGAAATTCCAGAATTCCAAAATGGGCTCAACGTCCCATGGAATGCGAGATTGATGTCCTTTCAAGATTTTCATCGAAGCTTGACCCCTCCTTTTACTTCTACCGGATGTACCCTCTGACTGAGACTTGCAACCCACCTTTTCGGTGTTTCTCTCTTCACGATTTTGGGAGTTGCGTTGACCATGCAACTCTACCTCTTGAGTCCTGAAACCCAGAAACCCGATTGGTGCCCAACGGCTACTGTCCCTTGACTTTTAAGTAATTTTTCCTTCCCCTCTTCAGGATTTCGTGAACCGGGAGTTTGAAACTCTCGATTCCAAAGTCACTTCCTCCTCTACTTCCCAAACTCCGGAAAGTCCAAATGTCAAAATTTCGTTCCAAAGACACGCCATATTTCAGGACTTCGAGGTTTTCAATGCTAAGGGTCCAAGTTCCTTGTCATCGGAATTTCCAGTATGCCGAACCCCGAATTGCTGAAATTCCAAAATTCCACACCTCATAATCCCTTTTGCGATCCGGGAATTTGAGTGACCAAGGATTTTGGCTTGCACTCCAAACTTGAGAATCCTGAATTCCCGAAATGATCTGATGACTCAAACTGACCATGATCAACTGTCCACGTTGATTCTTGAAGTCAGGGTGGTGGATTCATCCAACTTCTAACCACCTTACAGCTCCTCTGGATCCTATGGTCCTCGCAATTTTACGATTTCTCCATGGAGAATTCTAACCACCAGATGTAGTCCTCAATGACTCCTGTCCAAATGACTTGGCATTCTCCCTCCTGAACTTAAATTCTATGAGATGATTTCGATCTCTGTCTCCCTTTGAGCACTTCAAAGGTGTTATTTCACTTGCAAACTCAAGCTTCCCGAAAGGATCCCTGCTCGCACTCCTTGTGGAAAACCTTCAAATAACCTCTCTTTATTTGAGTCTCTGACCTTGTGGACTCTTTGCAACAGTGGTCCTTCAACCTTCCTTCTGGATTTATAAAACCCAAGGCTTAAATTGGTCTGCGTACACCTTGCACGACTTTGTGCTTCACCTACACTTCAGCTGGTATCAGAACAATGGTATCTCTCCTGAGCTTTTTGAGATAAAACTTAGAACCTCATCAATGCACAGCTTGCGGACATTCACTGCACTTCCTTGCAGGAATTCTCAGGAAGAGAAACAATTGAAACTCATTCTTCTCCTCTCTCAGACTTCATACACTCAACATGAAATCATACACATAACATCGCATTGAAACACATGCATAACAGAGAAACAAATCAACTGTAAACATACCATTCAACAAATGTAAACAATAAGCATAATAACACCATGAAAGTTGAGTCAAATCTTCATATATTAACTCAAGTTCTCCTGTACATGGGTTCTTCTCTACAACTCTCTATTACATCTCTCTAGCTTATGAATTTTGAATGATCTCAAAAATTACAATGATACAAGAGTGAGGATGTCTATATCTATTCTCCCTCCTACGCTTCTAAACTATCTAATCTAACATTCATATCTACCTACTTTACATTCATTATGCATAAATGCCTCTACCTTCTACAGATGAGAGCAACGCTGAAGATCTCTTTATAATATCTAGATATATATGTAAGTATGCTTCCCTTAGCTATTACATTAATCTCAAAAAACTTCAAAATGTGCATTGGTGCTTTTCCAGCTGTCTCCCGCTTTTACGTTGCTTGGCTAGCTACTTACGATGCTCCTGCATCAAATTTACCATACAAAATGAAGAAAGTGTATCTTTACTTGCTCGCTCTCTCTAAGTTGATGTCCTGCTCGCTCCGTGCAACACCCGCTTGCTGACCGATGAGACTCCACCGGTACCTCCCAGCTAATTCTAGGGGTACTCTTCTTCCCCCTAGCCCCCCGAGCTGCAAAGGGGACACACACACTAACTAGAGAATCAATTAGCTCCCAGCTCGACTCGAAAGGCCGAGATACCACTCCTCATCATGTTGGGTATCCCAACTCCCACAAGATGAGTTAGTCAAGTAGATATTTCTACATCATAACGTTACACAAACATAAGAGACCTATCATCCTTATCCTCCCTTCATTATATAGAGTTTCAAAGTCCCTTACTTTCCTAAAATCTCATTTAAATAAA
>SNQJ01S0115650.1:0-18255 GCA_010110895.2 Picea sitchensis | reverse complement strand
ATATCTGTGACTCTTTTTATTTCCGCCATATCTCTGTTATATTGTTGTCTCTCTTGCAATATCTCTAAATATTTCTATGTTATATCTCCGCTCTCATTTCGTGCCAAAAATAATCTGGATCAGTTGACTAGTGGAGAAAGGTTGCTCCTAGCTTAACTGTGATTTCTATAATCTGACAAAACTAATGGCTCATCAATTCAACGGAAGTTTCCAAATCCATGTTGAAGAAATGTTGATAATAGTAGAGTTGTTATAGTCTTAAGGGAATGATAGCACCATAGTAGTTTTCCATGGAAGATGAAGAAGGGAGAAGAGTCAAGTTAAGTATTAAGTTTGATCGTGGACAATTGATTTTAGTGGTTGGAAAGAAGTTTAATTTGACAAACAAATCTACAAGTCTTTGCCGATGTAAATTTGAGATCTTGGAGGTTTGGTAAGTTTCATATTTAATTTTATATATGCAAGAAACAATATGTCTATTGGTAGATGGTTGTTGAATCTATTCGTTGTTGAGTGGAATATTTGATCCCATCATGGAAACAAATAATCATGATCTATCTTCAAAATACCAAATTGAATTTCATTACATAGATATGTTGGATCTATTGTAGATTGTAGATATGTCTATTGTATATATATTGCTACAAAAGTGTGAAAAATCTCTATAATCAAATCATTGTGATGAAGATTTGAAGGCAAGGATTCGATACAATTTTTGGCTCATAGTGGAGCTATCAAATCTAAGGTGTGGTTCTTCCTTTATTGATCTACTATCTAAGTTTGAATCTTTTGCCAAGCCCATCCATAGAATTGTTTTGTGAAAAAATGAATTCTAGATGCTATTATTAGATTTAAGGAAGTTTTATTTGACCACAGATACAAAATTTTTGTGTCCAAGAATTAGTGTTGGCAGGACATCATATAGAATGCAAGTATCACTTATCATATACATGTTCACTTCTAGATCAATGACCAATATTCTAAATCTCGAGTGCCTTGAATGACAACCTCTCTATGGAGATAAAGAGTGAAGTGGTGTATGAGATTGAAGCTTCCAATTAATCATATATATGGGAGAAGGTAAAGTTGGCCTCTTCTTGTTTTCAAGAATCCACTCAAATGATCAATTTCTCTCTAAAAATATTTGGTATTTACAGTGGTTCCATCCCCCACCCCTCAAAATTTCATAATCAATACACTCTTGAATCTTCTCTTAGAGTAAAGAGGCCACATAATTGAATGAAACAATAATACAATGATTGCATTATTAATAGTAGCCACAAGAAACCATTATTCTTGAAGGATCCAGGGGTAGCCTTATTTAGTGCACTAGAGGAGGATAAAGGCATCAATGACATCGATTCTGATGTTATAATACCTATTATTACTGAATTTCCATTTGATGTTCCTAGAGAAAATTGTTCTGAGGAATAACCTGCTACAGAGGTGAAGAAGAGCTCAGTGTTAGAGTCATAAAACTCAACACGGGCCACCATTTAAAAATGAATACTTGAATGTTGCTGAAATATTTATAATGAGACTGTTCACTACATGTTTCAAGTTCCATTCTTGTTAGCCCATTTTTTTTTTCTGTGGTGGTAGTAAAACAAATGAGCCATACACAAAGGACCCCAAGTGAATGCATGTTGGAAAGGATACATTTTCTTCTTTTTTAATGGATGATTTTTATCCCACATATACAAAATAATATGATCCTCCTTTCTCTATATTGAAAATGGATCACTCTATAGAGATAAGAAAAGAGTTAATAAGAATTGAAGGATTTGAGAGTCATTTTTTTTGTAAATATAAAATACCTAGGAAAAAAATATTTTTTTTATTCATTTATAAAAGAGATTAGAGAAAGAATTTGCAATTATAAAAGACTTTGGAGAAAACATTTNTAGAGATAAGAAAAGAGTTAATAAGAATTGAAGGATTTGAGAGTCATTTTTTTTTTGTAAATATAAAATACCTAGGAAAAAAATATTTTTTTTATTCATTTATAAAAGAGATTAGAGAAAGAATTTGCAATTATAAAAGACTTTGGAGAAAACATTTAGTAAAATGGAAGTTATAAGCCAAATTATTGATTGGCTTGCTCAAAGCCTAAGTTTGTACAAAGGTTATTTGGCCATGTTATGTATTTAATGAAAAAGCTTTGTAAGGTCACAAATGAATGTATCTTGATTTGAATACAAAGGCTAAACTCTGATCGATAATAGAAGAGGACTGGAAGAGAAAATATGGAGTTCTACCGAGGCCCAATTGGATCACAACAGAGTTTGGTGGCCTTGTAAGTTCTCGATCACATTCACCTAGTAATCGAAGGATCCATCTTACACTAAGATTTTAAAATTGTTATTATTTTTCAATGCTCAGTTTTGTTTGAAGCTGTTAATGGTTATATTGTAATTATACATGATTTGTTTTGTTGATACCCAGAATATAAGAAGGGTGTTGAAACGTTTTGCAAGCAACATAATCCTCTCCAACTGCTTGCGAGATCCATATAGCGGTGGAGGGTAAGACTTCTTTCTTTTCATATATATCTTTCTATATATATAGAAAGAGTAATTAACAGTTGCATCTTCATCGTTCTGGAATTATGCAGTGTGATCGAGAGCATATCAGAAAGCGTTATAGCCTTGGTGACAAACGAAGGTAAATCTTCACAGAAATTTTTTATTTTACAGTTGGGTAAATGATGGAGAATACTGGATTGGATTAGACTCTAGTGATCATATTTTTATTTACTGTAGGAAGTCATTGCCAAGACCTGCACTTCTCATCTAAAGAAGATCCAATTTGGCTCAGAGAACAGTGGTCGGAAGAGATAGAGATCATCAAAAAATGGGTGAAACTGTACAAGGACGACGTATATCGTAAGGATAATTAATTATTGCGTTCACATTTTGGAAGTATGAAGGTGTGGAAGTGCTTTTCAAAATTATCCATTTTTATGGCGATGAGTGGTTTATGATGATGCTACATAAGCTGTATGGCCTTCAAAGCATTTTTAAGCAATTTTAACTTATATGGACTTCAAAGTATTTTTAAGTTATATACATGGACTTCAAAGCATTTTATGTTATATGTTTTAAATATTTTATGAAAAAGTAACTACTCATTTTATTATAAGTAAAAGCTTGGCTATATGAAATGATTTTCTTCGATGTGCCATGTGAAATGAGGGTTGGTAAGAGGGCACAAATTTTACTTCTCCATCCATCACAAATAATTTTAAGTCTTATTTAAAGGTTAAAAGACTTAAAAAAAAAACTAAGATAGTATTTGAAAAAAAACTTAGAAAGCAAAACAACAAACACATATCTAATATTGGTTTAGGATTTTTATTTCTATCCTTTCTGCAATTGTTAGATTGGGGTCCCAATACGAGTTATAAGGATTTTGTTCTATGTTAGATTATGGATTCATATATATATTTTTCAATATGTTTGAAACTTTTTCCTGAAGTTCAAGGAGTTTGGGATCTAGTAGGGAACTTCCCTAATTAGTTGGGAATTTTTTTGGGAACTTGAGAGCTTTTGGAAAGATTCAACATCAAGGAAATGGGAGCTCCTAAACCAGTTTCCTAAAAAGAGAATTTTAAATTAGTACTATATTAAATTAAAATGTAAATATTTTATTCCATTATTACAAATACATAATTTATTATAAATATTTTCGTTATATTTATTCAAAATATCACTATAAAACTAAGACCAAACTACACTTAATAATACTCATTTTATAGTTGTGAAATGAGTTCAGTAAAAAACCTTAATAATATTCACTTTACAGGTGTGGATATGAAAAACTTTTAATGCATGTATGTTTCCTTTGAAACCCAAACTAAACATAAAAATCAAATAAATCAAACCTATCCATGGCAAGCATTTGCTTCACTTTGTAGTTGATATCAACCAACCATATCATTGACTTTTATTATATTTTCATATTAGAAGAGTAGTACAATTTTGTTTTTTCCAATAAAAAAAAGAATAATGCTTCAATTTTACAAAGATGTTTCAAGTTTATATATGTAAAGTTTAATTTTAAAAAGATGTTAAAATTGTATATATGTATTTTCAATTTTGTTTCTCATTTTTTAATGGAATATTTATGAATATTAAAGTTTAAGTATTGTGTTAAATATATTCATATAATTATTAATACAAATTAAATTAGTAATTTCAATATTGTAGTTGTTGTAATAGGAGAAACATTGTCCTCCATTTACTTTCAATTTTATTGAAATAAGATTTAAAATGTATCAATATCTCTATACATTCGAAAGTATCGCTGTAATCTAAAATATTTTTTATATTTTTTTAATATATATTATTGCAACTCCCATCTTTACGTTTCCTGTAAATTTGGAGGAAAATTCTACTCGTTCCAAACACTTGTATCCATGTTTCCAACTTCCCACATTTCTAAAACTAATACGAGATATATATATATATATATATATATATATATATATGTGTGTGTGTGTGTGTGTGTGTGTGTGTGTGTGTGTGTGAGAGAGAGAGAGAGAGAGAGGTTGTCCAATTAAAATAATCTTACATAACTATGTAGTGTTTTTTTTAATAATAAACATTATAGCATGTGTATACATTTTTATGAAAATGTTTATATAAATATTGATAATAGGATACATNCATGCTATAATGTTTATTATTAAAAAAAACACTACATAGTTATGTAAGATTATTTTAATAATAAACATTATAGCATGTGTATACATTTTTATGAAAATGTTTATATAAATATTGATAATAGGATACATAACAAAAAGATTATATAAAATTGATTTATTAAAATCAAGCAATATTATTAAAATTGAGTATAATGTATATGTTTTCAGTTGGTACAAATTTGAGTATCTAAATTATGGAATCAATATAAAAAATTTATATATAAAGTACAAAGAAATAGTAATAAGGGGTTATTTTTTTTCAAAATTATATATATGTGGAATCAATATAAAAAATTTATATATAAAGTACAAAGAAATAGTAATAAGGGTTTTTTTTTTTCAAAATTATATATATGTAGAGGATAAAGAAGTAGTAGTAAGTATAAATTTGAGTATTTAAATTATCGAATCAATATAAAAAAATTATATATAGAGAACAAAGAAGTAGTAATAAGGGGTTATTTTTTTTCAAAATTATATATAAAGGACAAAGTAGTAGTAAGTGGCTATTTTTGAAAAAAATATATAAATGTTTTATATTTTTCCCTCCGAAACAAAAAAAATGTAATTTTATTACTCTGTAAAAACAAAATAATTTGATTACTTTGTATTACAAAATTACAAAATTACATTTTCTAGATACCTGGTTACAAAGCCATTGATGCATGCAAGTCTGCCGCTACACAGAGACTTGGTAATTATCAAAGGGATATTTTTATAGTAAAAAATGGTTTTTTTAAACTCCCACTGACCATGATATCCATAAAATGCATCCTATATAAATAAATAAATAAAATCATATTTGCAGTCCTCCAATATGTCCTCACGAGCCTGATAGTTGGAGAGCAAACAAAGTTCTCTAAAATTTTGCTACTTCAAAACAATATCCTGTTAAAAAAGGTTTTTTCTTCAATGACCAACTTCATCGTGAAAAGGAGGATGATCCATCACGATTCCTTCCTTTCATAGTTGGTTGACCTCTTTGCTATGCTCCATGTAAATATGTGTAAGCTCAAATGTGTCAAAAAATTTCACCAAATCTTGAATCTCCTCCAACATTGGGAGTAAATAAATGTCCACGCATCTCTGATCTGTATTCATCTAGTTAATCACATTCAAGGATTCACCAAAAACTTGTAGATCCATGACTTCTTTTTCCATTGTGAACAAAATGAGAAGTTTTACTGAGGATAATTCTGCATAGTTGTTTGTGCCATAGCCATGACCCATCTTGAGATTAAATATGGGTGTATCATTTAAATATAGAGTCGCACCACCTCCACAATGCATCAGTTTCCCTTGTGAGGCCCAGTAAAAAATACCCAGGGATGTGTCTTGTCTATGGTCTATGGGATAGGATTCTTGATCCCTGGTGTGCCCTTCTCCAATGGGGTAGAAGGTTAATATGATTAGACATTGAACCGCAATCATCGAGGGCATATTTTTCATGTCTTGGAAGATACATCGATTACGAGCAATCCATATCGTCCATGCCACTAGTCGGTAAAGCTTTATATGGTTTATGGTTTAGATTTGATAGCCACATTTGAAGACTCTCATTGATCCGAGATCCTTTTATCGATGTGACTTATTAAAGAATTGGATTAAATGAGCATAAACTAAAATGCACCATAAAGAAGGAAAAACTCAATCATAAAGAGACATAAGCATCAAATATGAACACAAAAACTTCATAACGGAGTTCGTCCCTGAGAGACTACGTCTTCGGGCCATGCTCTCAAATGGGTAGACCTTTTTAGTAACTCAACAAAAGAATTTGGAAAAATACATAAGTATACCTCATTCAGGAATTAAGCTGCAGATTTTTCACTCACATCAGAAAACATACAACACCATTGAATTTGTGGCATCGAATTACCCAAAAGTGACTGTCTCCATGCCTCAATATGACTCTGGCACTCCCAGGCCCATGAGAAATATCGTCTCGATTTCTGTGCCTACAATATGAAATTAATTCTCTTAAATATGCCTCGTAAAATGTGTCTATCCATACCATCGAGCGCCTCCTCACGTGCATTGGAAATTTACGTTTTTAAATTAAAAGTTGGGTGGATTGAACAATGTGGTCATTTGGTCCAATGGTTATCAGAGGCTATGTTAAGGCGTTGGTTGGGGAGGTCACGGGGTCAAACCTGCACACCTCCCCCTTTTGGCTATAATTTATAACATATGCCATAACTGGCGCTAACCACTGCCAATTTGGAGATACACCAGCTGTGGTGGAGGTCCATCGTATGGTAGTGCTAACCACTACCAACTTTGGAGGTATGCCATAATGTGTCCGCTGTTTATTTGTTGAAGCCTAGATATAAAGGGGTTGACCACCAGATTTGGTGGAACCTCCCCCATATTTGGTGGACCAACCTTTTTTTAATTTTGCAATTTCAGTTACGGTCCCTCATTGGGAATTTGCTCGCTACCATGCGGCATCCGATGACTGAGCCATGTGGTAGCCATTCATTGGCCCACGCCACCTTCTTACATAGTCACTACCACATCACCTCCTTCCTGGTTAGCTTGCCACGTCACCTGCCAGGTTGTTGTACTAATGTCATGTGTTGTATGGCTTACCACGTGGCTACATGAACTGCCACATGGCACTTTTCCATTTGTCCACATACTCACTGAAAAATGCCAAAAATGGGTAACACGTGGTAGCTTTTGGTGTTGCCACATCATCATGACACGTGTCGATCTATGACTGTGCCACATACCCTATACGAACGCTGACTTCATCCATACTAATGTTGACGTCAACAGTATGGATGTTGACTCATCCTTACTGACTAGGCTAGGTTGACCAAAACGTTGATCGCAATTATCTTTCAATTCGTAAATTCGTTTGATGAATCGTTTATGTCGTTTGAAAGCTTTGGATGCGCGCTTCATGATGATGCCAATTTTGCTGAGTTTTGAAGACTTTTAGTTTTTTCCTTTTCTCCACCTGTTGAGGCCATTTTGAGCTTCCTAAGGAACTTCTGAGAATTTTGAGTTATCCTTAGGCCTCCCTGGATCCCTACGGATCATGCCTTCACACTAAGAGATTTTTGGACCACCAAAATCCTTTATCAATTAACATGTAAGTGAGGGAAGAGTTCCCTCACTTTGTCTTTCTCCATCCACTTTTCCTTGCTTGGATGTGTTCCCTTTAAGCCCACTCGAAGATAATCGACATCACCTCTGCATGAAGTCCTCATCCTTCTGTCCAGGATGATATCTTCCTTTAACTTGTCCAAGTACTCAGGAGAAAACTCATCAACTGAGGGAAATGAAACTTCCTCACCTTGATCCATGATCATGGGAGGCTCAAAACATTTCAAGTTTTCCACGTTTACAACTAAGTAAATCTGCATATAAGGTGGAAGATCTAGACGAAAAGCATTGGTGCATCTTTTCTCCAAAATAGTGAAGGGTCCATATCAGATAGGCTTGAGTTTCTTACCTTCACCCTTCGACCTCTCCTTGATGATGTGAAGCCATACTTGGTCTCCAACCTGGAATTAATGATCAACCATGTTCTTGTCATGTCGAGCCTTATATTGTGCTTGAATTTTCTCCAACTGTTCCCTGACTGCTTGGTGCACTTGTTGGATCCTTTGAATGAACTTGCGAGCCCTGTCTTCATTTCTTTATTCATTTGAATCGACATATTTCCCATACATAAAGTCCAAAGGGACCTTAGGAAAGTACCCAAAGCATGTCTTAAATGGCGAACACTGAGTGGAGGAATGTAAGGCTCGATTGTAAGCATGTGGAATATAGAGTATCTGGTCATCTCACGACTTGGGATGTTTACTGTAGTATCCTCAAAGAAAATGTACCACTCTTCGATTAATAACCTCTGTCTGAACGTCAGTCTATGGATGAAAAGTCGTACTCCTCTTCAACTTGGTGTCCATCATTCTCCACAAACTTGTCCAAAACTCTCCAAGGAATCGAGTATCTTAATCCAAGATAATGGATGTGGGCAACCCAAAGTGGATCCAAACATATTGAAATAAGAGATTAGTAGTCTTCTCAGCAATGACCTGATTTTTACATGGCATCAAGATACACAACTTGTTAAACCTATCCACTACTACATACAAGTAGTCATGGCCCCTTCTCAACATTGGTAAACCCCCTACAAAGTCCATGGAAATACTTTTCTATCGGTGAGACGGATCATGAAGTGGTGAGTACAACCCCAATTTTCTATTAGTGGGCTTACAATTAGAACACATCACACACCCCTTTACATACTTGGTTACAATTTCTTTCATTTGAGGCTAGTAAGAAAACCTTTGCAAATGAGACATGGTTTTTCCTACCCCAAAATGCCCAGACACAAGAGAAGTGTGAGCTTCTTGTATTACATGGACTCATTCATTTTTAGGAATACAGAGCTTTCCAAGATGGTAGAGTAAGTTCTCCTGCAAAAAATAGTTCTCCACCTATGCACCATGGGTTAGCTTCTCAAGCACATCCTTAAAATATTCATCAACAACATATTTTTCAATATAGCTATCATGAGATAAAGAAGCATTCTTAAAAACAATAGAAGCAGTAATAGGAGGTCTAGAAAGAATATCAGCTACTTTGTTAATTGTACCCATTTTTATACCTGATTACCAAACGGAATTGTTGAAGAAAACCCATCCACCTGTAATGTCGAGATTGTTGCAGCTTGGTTTGTGCTTGGAGATTGATCCAAATGGATCTTGAAAGGCTCAAAAATAAAATTTCTCAAATGCTCAAGAAAATGACATGATCACAAATTTCTCGTCCTAATATTTCCGGTGAAGCAAACGGATCAAAAAAAGGAGTCTGTATGCAAAAGTTATTGCAATTTGAAGTTTGGGTCAAACAGGTAAAATGTTAACTGGTCAAGGGACATGTGGCATCTTCAACATGTGACACGTGGAAGCTTCTAAATTTGACAAGTCACAGCCATCAAGTGATGACATGTGGTATCACTAGGTCATGACAAGTGGCAAGGGTTCATGATGACAAGTGTCAAAGTTTTGATAGTCCATGTGGCAAAAGATTGGCCAACCATGGGCTGACACATGGTCCAATCCAAGGGTGCCACATGTCACCATGGTCAAGGAATTAAAAAGGTAAAATTTATATTATTGGACTCCATGGGATTCGATCCCATGACCTTCCTTTTCAAATGACTTAAGCACAATGAGCTAGCCACAATGGGCCAATTACTACTTTAGAGAAAAAACCCACTTTTCAGAAATTTAAACTTATGCACCTTTTCCAGCTAAGGGAGGTGTGCTCCTTCGCACTAGGCCACATGGTCCTCATATGACCACAAAAAGGGGGCACACACCCTAAATGGGGGCTTAAGCATATTTTTTGCCAAATTTTGGGTTTTGACCTTATTTTAGTGGATTTTTAGTTGATTTTTAGTGATTTTTTAGGATCTTTGGCCCTCTAAAGGGGATCTGAGCCCAATATGAGGCCAAAAAGTTGGGAGGGAGTTGGATTTTGACCCCCAAATCAGAATCTATATAAAACAAAGGTTTTTGACAGTCCAAACAAGTTCATAACATGAGAAATGTTGTAGAATTGTGAATCCAAAGACATTTTTATGCAAGGAAGCCATTGAAGACAGGAAATTTGCGGGCAAATTCCAAGAGCTACACTCAGCCTTTTTCAGTGTCGTTAGTTATGTTGGATTCTTGAGGTCGAGAAGAAAAAAACCAGACCATTTTGTAATCCATTTGACACTTTTCTGATGTACTTTTGAAGCATTTAAGAGAAATAATAAAGCCTCACCCACTGAGACAAAGGCCCAGAGATGTAGGTGATCTTGTTGAAGTCTGTTAACAACTTTGTTGTTATGGTTTGTTGATTCTTTGTTCTTAATTTCAAATCTACATTTCTTATTATGGATTCCATGATATATCATTAATTCTCCCTCTTTCTTCAATTCCTAAATGGTTAATGAACTCATGCTTTAAAACTTAACCATAGTCTATAAAAGATCATTTTCGGATCAAGTGGTATCAAAGTAGGTTGACGGTTGGTTTTCTAGTTTGCATGATTACCAACGAAAATCTAAGTCGTGGTGAAGGAGAGATTTTAGAATGGGATCCTGATATTGGATTGAGAAAGAGGATTTATAAAAGTAAGGAGATGGCATCGAAAGAAGGCATGCCTCAGAATGAGATCGATTTGCAGAAAACTTTATTTTCCATGTCTGAGATGGTAAGGTATTATATGAGGATTACTTGGAACGGAAGAGGCCTTTCCAAGGGGAATCTTATAAACAAGACAAAATTGAAGGAGAGGATCCTCCTAAACCTCCTCCTTCACCTCCTTCTTCTCCATCAGCTTCTTCTTCTTCAAGTACAAGTTCAAAATCCACCACAAGAAAACATTCCCATAAACGTAAACATGATATGACTTTAATTAAACTTGATGTGAAATTTGAATTATCCGTGTATGATGGTGAAGTCAATGCTAAGAGGCTTGAAGCTGATATACAAAAATGGACAGCAAGAGGATTTTGAACACTCCCAGTATTGAAAAATACCAACCGTGAAAACTGCACCTTTCTTCAGGGGAATTACTGGTTCAGTGGTCCATGCTTGCTCCTTGCTTGTTCATTGGTTTCTTGTTTGATTGTTTCTCTTGTTCTTGTTTTCCTATTGGTCTGGTTGTAGTTTGCATGATTGGGTTTATGCAACTGCAATTGGAACTGGCCTTCTATCTCTACCCATCGATGGGTAGGTTTTGGTGTCGTGTTTAGCTTCCTTTGTTATTTGCAGTTTACAAGTGAGAAATTTCACTGCTAGGGATGCCTGAGTCGAAATCCTCTTTAATAACATCTTTTTATGTGGGGAGAAAATACGATTTTTTTTTCCTATACATCACTGTGGATACGATGGAGGTAGGTTCTGTGTCTAACATTGGCGATCAGGAATGAGACAAATATAACATTACAGTCCTACTTCTCTGGTTGTAGTAATCACATACAAAGATGGACAGCAACAGGATTTTGAATGCTCCCAGTATTGAAAAATACCAACCGTGAAAACTACACCTTTCTTAATTGCTTACACAGTGGCATGCCTTTGGACAGTATTCACAACCTTAAATGTTTACCTAGAAGGCCTTACAGCCTGGAATGTTTTCTTAACAATTGTGTTACAATACATTTTCCTCTAAAAGTTTTGATACACTCTTGTTTGTGGTGAATTTGGTCAATATTGTTCTTCAGCGACATTCCCGGTTCGTTGGTTGGTGCTTTCTCCTTGGTTCGCTCGATGCTACTTATTGTTGTTTGATTCAACTTTGCAGAGTTGAGGTCCTACAACTGCAGTTAGGCCTTTTGGTGCTTCTTCACTACTTTGTTATTTGTTTCTTTTTGTTGTTTTCTTCAAATTTGCAAGGTTGGGGTCCTGCATCTGCACTTAGACCTGTCGTTACAGTTTGCAGGCCAAGGGTTAGGCTTCTATCCTTCTCCATTCACCGATGGGTATCTGTTTTGTGGTTTCATTCTCGCATAGCTTGACAGGCCTATTGCAATACATTTTCATCCTTTCTTTTTTCTTCTGCAATGTTGTCTTCAGTGAATATGAGAGAAATTGTTCTTTGGCGGAGTTATTGGTTCAGTGGTTCCTTCTTGCTCATTAATTCTTGACTGGTTTCTTGTTTTCCTATTGTTGTTGTTGTTTTTGTTGTTGTTCCCCATTGATGGGTTGATTCAACTTTACATATTTGAGGCCCTGTAGCTTCAATTAAGCATGTTCGTACTTGTTTCTTCACAAACACATCTCCACTTGGAAACCGCAAATTGGAACACGGTTTTACAGTTGGCTCCCCAAAAAATATCGTTAAGATAAAAATAATATGCAAAATTTTGCAGTGGATATAAACAACATCTCTTTTGACTTGAACCAAATTTTTTTGACCTCCAACATCACGAGTCCGACTGACCGTCGTTCATTTGCATACTTAGCCAATTTCTTGTAAACTTGCTCATTTTTTCCTTTTGTTCTTACCCTCTATTATGCATTTCTGGTTCTATAATTTGTCACGTTTATGTGCTCACGGGTTCCCTGTGTGGAGAGCTGACAAATCATCATCTCCATCTATATCTTCACATCACGAGTCCGACCGAACACCATTCGTTTTCATACTTAGCCAATTTTATGAACGCGGGTTCACGGATAGGTGTTATCTAACTCTGGTAAGTCGTGTTCAGGGTATACATATTGCACACAAAACTTTTGTTCTCTACAATTCGACCCCGAAATCCTTGAACTCGCAACCCTGGATCTACCTAGGATGACTCTGTCTGTTCGATCTGCCTTTCCATACTTAGTTGAGTCTTCAAAGTTTCATGGGTTCATGCACTCGCGGGTTCAGAAAAGTTTAAAATAATTTTTTCACTCCCCTCCATCCCCGCCACCTTTCGCCCTTCCCAATGCACATTAATTATTCTTTTACTATTGATAACGCACTAGACAGGTTCAAAAATATTGGCTTTAATAAGAAGAAATCTCGAGGACGTCTCCCATTAAAATGCATTAACAGGTGAATATTATGGGACTTGATAATTGTTTTTGCGTCCATTTTGAATTTTCAAAAAGTGTTGGTTATTTTAGTTTTTTAAAGGAATCATCATAGTAATAGTGCAATATTGTACTAACACCCCATCATCCACAAACACGTCATCCATAAAGGTCTTGACATCATACCGCTCTTTAATACTGTGCATATATTTTGGGTTGTCATATTTGAGAATTTGCTTGCATATGGGAATGTTAAATCATGTTATTAGTGACTATTCAACACACATGTTCAAAAATATTGGCATTAATAAGAGAAAATATCGAGGGCATCTTCCATTAAAATGAATTAAACCAAAATATATGGAAGATTATACTATCATCCTCCAACGTTCATTTTAAATAGTTATTCCCATTTCTCTCTATCATCGAAGAGTTGGGCTTTAAGGTGCCTTCGTTATAATGTTTCTGATCATGGACACGTGAGAAAACTTAGAGATTCCATTTAGGCCCAATTGAAATAAGAGGGAATGGTTTTATGTGACATCATCTTTAAGCAAAAAAAAAACTCTATTATCCAACATAAACTCATACAAAAATTAAAAAATCAAGTATCTTATGATTGGTGTTCTCCCTGTATTCAATGCTTTCATTAGTTGAAAGGCCTGCCTAAAGATTTGTGTGTTGAACTTCTTTGTTTTCTTACTTGGATTTGGAAGGTAATTTCAGGTCACCTACAAAATGATCCTTTGTTGAAGTATATAGTTTCTTCCAACAACACAGATTTGGCAAGTGTATCAAATTCTACAGACCACACAGGAATTTATCTTTCGTCAGAGGAGTCGCACATGTCGTGGCTTGCAAAATGGTCTGGAATATTCGGAAATGATGTGAAATATTACTCCATTCACGAATATACTTAGAAGGAAATTATAAATTTGGATCGTCGGGAGTATGAGAAAATGTATGGGTAGTTGAATCAACATCCTAAAATTACAAGAGTTTCTATTTCAAAGTTTGTTGAACTACTTCTGGGTGCGGTAACATACTTGACAAAAAGTCATATTCTTTGTCAAAGTTTGTTCACTGTCCTCTGGATGTACTAACAGACTCCACATACAATCAACTTTCTAATGCTATTGCACATTGTTTTTTCACTATTACTATGCATATGACTTCATCTAGGTTGATGAGCTTGCCCCTCTTTGCATGGATATTCTCCTCCTACTTGAAGGTGGGTATATAACTAGGGAATGACACTCTTAAAAGTTTCTAATGCCTACATGGACATGTGACTGGGAAAATTTAATGGGAAGGAATTCTGGATTATGGACTTTGCAATAGTTTCTGAAGATTACTTTATACTACCACCTTCTGCAAGAAATTTGGCGTCTTCAGGTAATGATTTGGTTTCTGAAAATCACCTTTTAATACCACCTTCATGCAATCATTCCATTTCATTCTTTAGAAGAGACCTTAATGTAGTGGTGTATTCTAGAGTTGTTTCCACCTAATATCAATATTCATGTTGTTTTCCTTGCTTTGGATAAGGAAAATGCATTTCTTCTGTTGCAGTGGATCCGATATTTGAAAAAAAAAAAAATTGCTCAAACAATACAATTTCTTATTTTTTTAAATATAGAACAATGTATTTTTTGAACACACGATTGTTCGAAAAGTTTTAGTCATTGTTTGGGATTCATGTCCTTCAAGGATGTTAATTAATCACATAATTAATATTGCTTGTGCCAATGCAATTGAGCCGTCATCCACTCTGGGAATTGCATTAACACTGCAATGTCAGACAATAAATGTTTGACATGTACCTAATGTCAAGGTCATTATCGCACATGACACCCAATGTCCAAAGATTTCTAGCCTCAAAGAAACATTGTAGTTGTCATGACAAAGCAACACTAAAGTCGATGTTCTTTGCAGTTTTGAAAATCCTACATTCTAAGTGCTTTGAAAATGACATCCCTGCTTGTTCACCACATTGTCTCACTGCAGTCAATAGCATTGTTCCCATTTCCACCACCAGTGTCGATGTCCAAACCCGAAGCTATCTAGAGCCTGGGGTCACTGCCAGTGTGGATGCCTGAAGGTCAAAATACTTGGAGCGTGGGATCATGACTTCTTACACTTGACATTAGTATCAGTAGTGATCGAAAGTTGATTGTATGTCAAGTTTGTTACTACATCCAGAGGTTGCTCAACACTTTTTGACATAGAAACTGGTTGTCTGTCAAGTCTTTTGCAACTTTGGCATAAAACGTTCTGTAAATTTACAATGTTGATTCAAACACGCATATAGTTTCTCACGTTCATGAGTATCCAATTTTATAATTTCCTTCTGAGTGTATTCGGACATGGAGTAATATTGGACATCACTTCCAAATATTCCATACCATTTTGTGGGTCGTGTTGTTTTCCACCCCTGCGACGAAAGAGATATTCTAATGTGGTATGCAACACTTGATACACTTGCCAGATATGTTCTGCTGGAATAAGATATGTACTTCAACAAAGGAACATTTTGCAGCTGACTTGGACGTCCCTTCCAATTTGAAGAAATAAAACAAAGAAGTTCAACATACAAATCTTTAGGCAGGCTTTTCAACCAAACAAATGATCGAATACAGGGAGAATAGCAGTCACAACATACTTGAATTTTTTTTTGTCTCAGATTTTGTTGGATAACAGGATTTGTTTCCCCCAAAACTGACGTCACATAAAACCACTCTCTCATCTTTGAATTGGGCCTGAATCACATCTCTAAGTTGTCTCAGATGTCAATGACCAAGAACATTACAACGAAGGCACCTTAAACCCCAAGTTTTCAATGATAGAGGGAAATTAACACTTAGCAAACTATGGAATGTTGAATAACCAACCAATGCAAGAAGTCCATATCTAGAAGAGACAAGCTATTCAAAAAGCTGGGATAGATCTAGCTAGCAAAACCAATGAAGTCCAAGACCTTAAATTGATATTCAACTCGTTGTTTTTTATGAATCAAGCATTTGATTATCAAGTTGAAATCTATAAAAGATTGTCCACGGGCTTCATTATTGTACATATTTGTTTTTTTTTGTCGGTGGCAGGCCCAATCGCGGTCATCATGGCAAATGATCTTAATTGTATTTTGTAACCCAATTTATTTGAATATAGAATATTTGAGGTTTTTGTATGGTGTTTTTCAATCTCTGGTATTTTTTTTTAATTTTATTTTGTACTTTTTTTTGTGTCATTAAACATGGACGACAAGCTTTTTTTTCTGTTGCCTAGCACTTCGATTTAAATAAAGGCTACTCTATTCGCTCCTTACATTTTATATGGAAGAATATTTTTTCATAGGCCATACTTATGTGACGCCCACCCTATAATTAAAGAAAGAAATGGGAGGACCCGTCCTAATTTCATTCTTTAGGGTCTCGTAAATAGAATGAACTAACGACTCTATTTCAACAAGGCAACTCAAGTGTTGACGTCATGTTCCTATTCAATATTTTGCATACATTGCAACTTCTTCTATTTGATAATATACGTGCATATAAAAAATGTTGTGTCATATATATATATTCTCTTTCTATTTCTTATGGGTTTCAACGAAATTTGCGAACCGGACAACATCCTGCAAATTGGAAGATGCTTTACATTTGGACCAGAAACAATTTATTAATATATATTAATATGAATACTATTGGAATAAATATAAACACTTTCCCTTTAAATTTTCCTTGTTTTCTCCCCCTCTATTATCCCTTTGTGGTTCTATATTTAGTCGCATCTCTATGATCACAGCCTCCTGGATTCGCAGATTAGCAAATGCTCATATTTATCTATATCTTCACACCATGAGCCCGACCGACCGTGGCTCCTTTCAATACTTAACAAATTATCTGATGACCAGGTCTTGGGTTTGTTGTATCCAACACTTATGTATCCTATTCCATGATCTGCAATTTATGCTTTTACTAGTGAGAAATCACCAGGGGTTAGAAAAAATTGGCATTAATAAACGAAAAGTAGATGTTATTATGTGAGATACTTAGCCCTTTTTCCCTTTTCTTCTTCCCGTCTACTATCTCTTTCTGGTTATATACTTAGTATCCTTTCTATGATCATGAGTTCCAGGGTTGGCGGGCTGACATATTTTCATCTCCATCTATATCCTCACATGAAGAATCTAACCGACCGTTGTTCATTTCCATACTTAAACAATTTTATGGCCGCGGTTGTCGGGTTGGCGCTTTCGAACTTTGTTGCTTCTTGTTCTGTGATATACATCTTGTACTCAAGACTTCCTTGATCTACAATTCCACCATGGACTCCTCGAACTCGCAAGATTCACTCTACCAGGGTTCACAAATGTTTCAAAAGAATGTGTCACTACGACCACCGTTCCTTTCTATACTTAGCCAAATTTTTCCACTGATTCCATGATATACATCTTGCACCCAAAAAATTCTCTAATCTACAATTCCACCCCGAGCTCCTCCAACTTGCAAGCTTCACTTTACCCAAATTCATAAAAAGTTTCAAACCATTTATGGCTCTCTTCCATCCCTACCACAATAATGCCCTTCCCAATGCACATTAATTATTTCAACTTCTAAATTAAATTTCATTGTTCTGTGACCTACAAATAGCACCCAGACCTCCACTATATACAAATTGACTTCCGGACTCTGACATCATCCCCTCTTCCATGTTACACATTATGCATTCAAATGTTCTAATCGATACAATTTGATCGTTGGGGAATCACATCTTATGGGGAGACCTTGTCACTCTATTTTGGATCCTCGGGATGGCGGGTTCACGAAATCTCCAGTTACTAGTCATTGTTTCCTGTGTCAACCATCTTCGTACTTCTTTCCAAATATGTAACAAAAAAGGTTTAATGCTAATAATTCGTCATGCAACAACTGTAAAGATCGTCATTAATAAGCAAAATCCTCAAGGACTAATGGATGATATATTACACAATACTATGACAACACTTCTAAGACTGAT
>SNQJ01S0115649.1:32053-43796 GCA_010110895.2 Picea sitchensis | reverse complement strand
ATTACATTATTAACCCACGCAGGGGTGCGGAAATTCCAAATACAAAAATAAGTGCAGGGCCAAACACAACCCTGTAGAACCAAAAGTCTTCAACAATACTGCATCTGATGATGCATCTCTTCATGGCACATGAGTTGACCACCGGTGCTAAATGGGCGGTCAACAAGGCCTATATAATAATGTGAACAGGTCTAATGTAAGAAGACTTAATAGAAGTTTCCGCTTCTAGAAAGATCTTCCTCTAGAAGGTTCTTTAGAAGATAGAATTAGTATAAATAAGAGTAGAAGGCATGAGAAAGTTTTGTCTTGAGAATTATTTTGTAACTAAGCTCTGCTTTGCTGGAGGCTGCCCCCTCGAAGAGGCAAGTGAACTTGGCTTTCTATCAATAAAGGTATCATATCTGGTGTTTTTGTTCTCTATATTCTGCTGTTTCTGCTGGTATTCATCATAGTTATTCTGTTCTGCTTTGCATAATATATCTAGTACATGTTGCCGTCCTTATACACACTTGCAAACGTGGACTAGGTCCAATCCACTTAGTGTGTCCTTGGAGGCACAATGCCTAAGTTCAAGCCCATTGTCACCTCGACTTGAACTTCTTCCGTCTAGGGTTACTCCTAGGGAAGCCAAGGGGGGTAGACCCTAGTTACTATGTGAGATTAAAGGTTAATTCTAGGAGTTGGTTTTAATTAGTTAAAGGTTTGGGGGAGTCTAGCGTATATGAAAGACAAACAATGCAAAGTGCAAGATTTTGATGCAAAGGCAAGCCCTTTTCCTAAGACAACTAAGACTAGTGCCTAAGGTTGGGCAAGGGGTCAACTAAAGTTAAAGAGATTAGACTTTACAAAAGATTACAATTAGATACAAAATAATTACTTTACAAAACAATTGAATTAGATACAAGTACATGAAACAACTATCTATACAAAAGAATACAAAGAATGCTAAAGATACAACAACAACATACAACTATTCACAAATGAAATAGGCAAGCACTAACTTGAAGCTAACTTGACTTATTTGTGCAGGGAAAGAAAAGATTACTCAAAGAAGATCACCACAATACAAGAAGCCAACAACCCAAACAATGAAGTGCCTCCACAAGATGCGCAACTTCAAGGGGTTGTCTTCAACGACATTCAACACAACAACAAACCCAAACAAGAAGTGCCTCCACAAGATGCACAACTTCAAGGGGTGATTAAAGATAAATGCAAGATCAACAAAAGAGCCTCCAATGGGCAAAGAGATGCACAACTTCCAAGAAACTAGCTAATCATCCACAAGTGCTCAATAACATAGCATGTAAAGTAAATTTGAAGTGAATTGCTTGCATGAATTAAAGAGCATGCACCATGAAAGATAGATCAATGAAAGTTGCCTAAGGTTGTAGTGGATTAAAATTAAGATTGGTTAAGTTATTAAGTGAAAATGTGAATCCTAAACTAAGTGACTTCCCTAGAACTCTCCCCGCTTATACCAAAAGGATTGCTGGGTGCTTAATAAGTGAGGCAAACAAATCCACACCCTAGCTCCATAGGTCAATCCGGGAACATAAGTACTCCACAAGGGGGACACTAGTGCTATGAGACCATCCCTGATCTAGCACCCCCTGCCTCTTCCTTAGGTTCCTTTTTTGGTGGCAAAGTTGAGATAGTAAAAGGTGCTCTAGTAATTAGATAAATTGAAGCCTTATGGATCTAAAGTAAATTAAGCCTTAAGAATTATTAAGTTAAGTTGGGTTAAGTGCTGCAAGTAAAGTAAAATAAATTGCTTAAGATTGAAAGAGATTAAGTGATTGAACTTGAAAGCAAAGCAAATACTTGGAAATGAAAGAAATGCTTGAAAACACAAGTAAGTTACTATGCCTTCACGACTTAAGCAATAAAATGAAAAGAGATTTTAAGATCTAAAGATAAACCATAAACACGAGCACTAGAAGCAATAAACCACAACTAATCACCTAGCTTTACGATATAGGATGGTTGGCTTGGCCAGACTCTTTCCTAGGTGTAGGAAAACAATAAAGAATAAAAGAACTTGAAAGGAAACTAATCATAACCACACAACCTTGTCTTAAGGACAAGTGGGACAAACTAGAAATGAAAAACATTGCTGAAAATAAAACTAATTAACTAGCCTTATGATATAGGATGGTTGGCTTGGCCAAACTTTTTTCTAGGTGTAGGCAAACTAGAAATTAAAAACGCAGAAATTTTAAATTGCTTGAGAAATGCAAGCCCTAGAGACTCTCTTGGGATTGCTTACAACTTGAGAAAGGAGAAGAAGAAGGGGATATTCAATACCCTTTCTTAGGAGGAGTTTACTTGACTTTAAATGGCCCCAAATGGGCTGTTCCTCCACGTTTCTGTCACAAACCTGCAAAAAACCAGCAAGTAAAACTCACTGGAAATGCTGCAGAAATGACAAAAAATTTGCAGAAAATTTCTGTTATTGGAAACCAGAAATTTATAGTGCAAAACCAACAGTATATATATTCGTTTTTTGTCTATTTCAGAACACGAATCCACCCAAATATAGAGGAATATGAACAAAAAAGCATAACAAAAAATATTAAAGGTTTTATGTGGATGATGAGGAAGGTTTCCAGATCTGAAATCTATCTTCAAAACCCTTAGGTGACCTGCAAATTTCGTGAAACAATGCTACAAAAAAGAGAAAGGGGTGAGCACATATATGTAATAAAACAAAATACTTTGTTAAATCTACAAGATATATTCACTAGATCTATGATAATACTACCAAAATATCTACCCAAACAAAATACTTTGCTTGGGATTCCTACTCTAGATCTACAACAAATGAAAACAATAAATAACTAGAACAAAATCATCTCATTAAGCAATATGGCACCAAGAAGACTCTTCACAGCATGTATCCTCCAAAGATTTCTTGTATTAGAAGCAAGCTAGGACAAATACTTGCCCAAGCTTGATAAAAGAAAGAGAGAACAAGAAGAATGAGAGAGAAGAGTGGGAGAGAATGGAGAGGAGAGGAGAGAAATGGGTAGAGTAACCTTGCACTGAGATAGATCATATGAAAAGAGGGAGGGGAGGCTCTTATTTATACTTGGGAGCCAAGAGTGACCCCTCTTGGATGAGTTACAAATGTCACACATCCAAGAGAAATAGACAAAGTCAAGGAAGAGTCACTTTTAGGGTTTTGGTAAGTGAGTGAGGCTTGAGTGAGGAAAGGGGGAAAACACTTTTTCCTATTGTCAAACATTAAGTTGGACACCAAGGGGGACCGAATTTAGGGTTTAGGTGGTTTTTTTCACTTAAACTTTTTAATTCTCACATGTCAATTAGCTAGGGAACAACACTTTAAGTTGTTGGCTAAGCAAGTGGGGGTCTTTTAAGTGGAAAATTACTTTTCCAACTTAAGAAAAAGGTTAGGAAACCTTTCCCACTCTCTCTCAAACCTTTTTGCTTCATTATTACAAAAAATTGACATTTTGACTTTATCAATTAAGCAATTAAATTACTAACTCTAGACTGACTTTGACTCCTCATGGACAAAGACCTATCAAAACTTGTCCAATTGAGTTGAAACTTGGTCCAAGGGTGTAGGGGGTCTCATTCCATTTCTTTTGAGCACAAATACCCCTATCAAAATCCCAAGGACCTARTTTTTACATTTTTTATCAAAAATTAATTAAAATTACCATTAACTAGGTAATTTTAAAAAATTAAAAAAAACTATCTTGACTCGACGGAATTCCGCAAGACTCTAGGAGATGTCTAGCATGGYCATTTACAATATTCCTAGACACTAGCTACCATAGGGATCGACCATTAGAACGCCTTTCACCACTTTGGAGGATTATTGKGGGAGTGAAAAACTCAATGGAAATTAATAAGGTTGGTTAGGCCAAATTAATAACTTGAGGAAAAAAAACACTCGATGAAAGGGACTCCTCTAATGATAAAGTCCTAGGCAACCAACCTAAACTATGATCGATGCAGACCCATTACATTATTATCTCACGCAGGGGAGCAAAAATTCCAATTACAAAAACACGTGCTGAGATCAAAACTGCCTTGTAGAACCAGTAAGTCTTCAAACTAGTAGCACCATCAGGTACATATCATCATGGCACATGGAGTTGACCCCCTAGTTGAAATAGGTGGTCAACAGTGCCTTACAAAATCTGTTAGGCAGGATGCCCTGTGTCTGACCGAGGCATTGACTACCTTATCTTGTCCAAAGTTTGTCCTTCCTGCTTAGGTGTATACCCATTGACTGATCTAAGGGACTGCATCATTGATTTCCTCATTATAAGACCTAGTATTAAACCATGCTAATACCTAGACTTGCACCCAGCTTGAAATTTTGAGGATTCAAGTGTTGGGGTAAACTACCATAGGTTTGAAGGATCCATCTTGCCATTAAGACCAGACACCTTGATCTTGGTGTTCATGGCTAGTCCAAAAGCAGAGTTAGGACAAAAACCTTCAAACCCTCTGCTTGGCAGGGACATATTTCAACCTTTGTTTACTCGTGTAACGACAAGAATTTAGAGCTATTAATAATCTACCTGATAAAAACAAGATGAAGTTATTACTCAAATTTCTGTGAAGATTTAGGGAAGATAATCAAATATGACCATGGAGTTTATAAAGAAACTTCTAAAACAGTATTACCTTTGGATTGTATTTCAAATTGTTAAATCTTAACATAATTATAAACAAAACTGGCGATTATATTAATTGCTTGTAACCAAGAGGAAAGCTTGTGATTCTCTATAGAATTACAAAATTATTTTATAGATAAGATCACATGGACGAGAAAATATATTTTCTTGAATAGAAACTGGAAACAAGACAAGTGAGATGATACCAGCAAGGTGGCAACATTTTTCTTATTTATGATTTGCCAATTTTCTATGAGGCAAAAATGACGATCTGAGAGATTAATAAATAACAATAAAAATAACAATGATTAAAAGAGCTTTAGTTAGTTTTCTCAATTTTTCTTATATGATGCTTTGCTAAACCTTGATACAGGCCCTGATGAAACTGAGCTAAAAAGAAATCTCAAAGTCTTTTATGGATGTATTTTAATTTTTATTACTTATAGGACTACTCATCAAATATATTTTCATGATTCATTAGTCAAATGCTTAGGTTATAAAAAAGTACTGTCTTGATAATTGTGGACTTCTTTTAAGTTCTCTTTTTAGAAGAAAATATTGAGAAAAAATATATCGTTGAGAAAAATTTGTTTGTTTAGTCTGCAGAAAAAAGTTTCCTACTATGCTGAAAATTAATTAAGGGTATATATACTTTCCTTTGATATGTTCTTTCCATGTATGTGCATTATTGGATGAGAGTAAGATCAATCAACTGGTTTCTATCAAGTACACGATCAAGGGATATTGCTATACCAAGTCATGATATGTCCTATATCGATCTAGTAGAACATCATCAATAGAGCATTTAATGGAATTTCAGACATAGCATCCCAATCTATTGAGTTTGTAATTTAAATATGTCACACACATAATGTTAAGCCTGACTACTCCAATTCAGTGTTACCAACATCTCGATAATATCTCGATGTTGGCGATATTATCTTCAAAATTACGGTCGGCGATATTTTCCGATATTTTCATTCTTACAACATTGTTTTTCATTCTTACGACATTTTCCAATATTTTCCCCGATGTTGCCGATATTTTCGTTTGCACATCCTCGGTGATATTTTACTGATGCCGATGTTTGCAACACTGCTCCAATTCCATAGTCTGTGAAAATAATGGAAGCCTGAATTGTAAGTTTATGATCAATAATACTTTCTTGTTATTAAGAAACTGTTTTAATTTAAAATGGAAAAGGCAATCCATCCCAGTCTTCTAATTATGACATCACCCTGTATTTCAATCCATCTGTTTCTAATCTTTTTCATAGACTTTTCAGAGTAAAATCACCTTAAAAATGACACACTTTTGTCAACAACTTTAGGTTTAGATATTAAATAATAAACGGTGCCAACTTTACCAATAGGTAATCAAAGACTTATTGTTTGACGGGCTTGTGTGCTGAACCACAAAAACCAATGTGTAGGATATTCAGCTTGATGTTTAAAGGATTTTTAAATAACACATTCACAAAATATATAATATTGTAGTCAAGACAATGAATAGATTGAGAGCACATGCAAAGTTTTTACCTTGTATTTTTTCATTGTATATAGAAAAATAGTATTGAAGTATAAGAGGAATTTAGCAAGATGCTTGTTACTTATGCAGATAGTGGCCCTGGAACTCTTCGTGAAGGCTGCAAGCAAAAGGAACCTCTTTGGATTGTCTTTGAAGTGTCAGGAATAATTCAGCTGTCATCATATTTGAGAGTTTCCTCTTACAAGACAATTGATGGACGTGGCCAAAGAATAAAGTTGATGGGCAAGGGCTTGCAATTGAAAGAGTGTGAACATGTCATCATAAACAATTTGGAATTTGAAGGTGGCCGGGGGCATGATATTGATGGAATTCAAATAAAGCCAAATTCCAGGCACATATGGATAGATCGCTGCAGCCTTAGTAATTATGATGATGGGCTTATTGATATCACGCGTGGAAGTACTGATATCACTATCTCAAGGTAAAGTTGTATTTTTATGCGGCTTGCTTTTGAGAAGACTGAAGAATTCATTGTTCCTACACACCCCTTACATACCCTTATATTAATTAATGGATTAATAATCTAAATTATATATCAACTTTCAAGTATTTCTATCTGCTACTTATTACCATACCTATAAACAAGTCTTTGGTTTTTGAGAAGTATGTTTGTTGAGGATGCTTGTGGCTTAAATGCCATAGCCATTGATGACTAGTGAGTCCCCTAAAAAGTCATCATAAACCATCACTAGCTCCTACTCTATTTGCTTATGTAGATGGCACCAGGGAAATGAATCCTCACTCTTTGGTTTGGATCTTCTTGGGTCATTCTCTTGCAGGTCAGCTTTTATACATTTTAGCATTTTGTCTTTAACAACCAATGCATGCTAAAATTGCTCACAGACCAAGACAACACTCTTTTTTGTGGTAGTTAGTGCTCACTGATAGATTGGGAAGAGTATTTATAATTGACAAAGAAATGAAATTAACCTTATGAGATCTGATGTCGGAGGGTTCACCCAAACACAGGAGACTGACAGCATAGGGCATGCCACTCGCATATCCGCAACAGGTATTCTAACCACTAAAGAAAAGCAGAGGCTACAAGGCTTTTCTCATCCTTGGGACACAAACAACAACTATGGTCGAGGTAAACCATCTTAAGCCGGACAAGAAATAATACATTAAACTAGCCATAAATGTTCAATGATGCCTATGACCATTCATAGGTGACCAGACTTGAACACAAAACCCTTGCATGGATGAATAAACTTAGCAGACTAGGATTTGAGCACAACTGAGTGTGCAACCTGATTTTCTCACGTGGAAAGCTGTCATAGGGTAACAATCCTGCACAAGAGCCTATAGGATTCCTCATAACCAGGGACCATGAAGGATATTTATCAATCTTGCTCTTAAACTCTAATAGAGAATAGTAGTTGTCACATCCTTCTAAAACTACTATAATGAGATCCTTAACTACTCACAGAACCTGCCTACAAGCCATCTGCACTGCAACCAAGCGCAGGAAAAACACCAAGGTTATTGTCTCACTTGAGCTCCATGCTGTGTTTTTAATTTTTTTTTTAAAGTAATGGTTAGATTGTATTAAGGAAAGAGGGGCTGTGGCCAAACCTGGAAATCCAGAGGATACACAAAGTGAGGGGGAAGGCTACAGTCCATGAACCTCTCGAATCTCCAAACAAAATGAGATGGAGTACTGGTTTTTGTTCTCCGTAGTTTCTTACTTTCACTTACACAACAGCTAGAATTCTGCTCGACAAACTTACTTCCTAACAAAATGCAGTGAAAAAACACTTACTTTTGGGACGAACCTCGTAAAGAGTAGCCAAATTTGGCCAGCAAGCACTGCAACTCCATTGCTTTGTTATGCTTGGCCTCCCTTTGTTGGGAATCTTTTTGTGTCTTTCGTTCTCGAGTTGTTGGTGGAGAACTAAGGTACTCTTTGAGAGCCCCATCGTACAAGGGGTTTCGGGGATTGGGCTCCTCTAAGGGTTGAGGGTTCTCCTCTGTTTGTTGAGCTGTTTCCTCATTGCTTCTCTTTTCTTGGGTGTTCAATTTTTAGGGCCTAGTTTTGGTTTGAGGAAATCTCTCCAGCCCTGGATCAACAAGGGCTATGGATCCTTCACTCTTCTCGAGCGCTGGTGTTTTCAAAACTATTTTCAAGACATTTAGTCCAAGATGGACCTCATGGACAGCCTCATCAGATCCATGGTTCTATGGTTTAGAGGTTTGTGGACCTAGTTTATTGGAGCAAGATTGGGCCATGATAGAGAGAGTTCATGCTCTCATGCTTCACCGCATCATCAGATGCAAGAGGACAATTCCCTAGGCCATTATTCAGATAGATTTTGTGGCACCCCCGTTTAGTATTGAAAACATCTTTGGATTTGTTTCCCTTTTGCACCGGGTTCGACACTTTGTGGACTTCCCAATCAACGATCCTTATCTTTCCTATTGCTCCTTGGAGGCCATAGCCACTACTAGTACCTTCGATTGAGCTCATTGCTGGTTTGTGGAGCCTACCTGTCTACTTCAGTTGGTTGGTATCTTGATAGACGACCTCCCTTTGTTCAAATCCTCTATCAATGACCCCAATTGATTCCTGCCGAATAGGTAAGAGTGGAATAGGATCATTAGAGAGGACACCATTAGATAGTATATTTAGGTTGCTTGGGTTAAACCACTAGGCAAGCTAAGCCCCAAGATGGTCTTCTATGAGAACACTTCTTGGATTTGAGAGATGGCCTTATTGTTCGCCCCCCTTTGCACAATTCAACATTGGATGTATGCTCTTTAAATCCCTCTTGGGTATTTTTGGGTTGGTTCTTGTTACTGCTTGATTTAGTAGTCTTGTCAAGGTCGTCTTGAGGCGTTGAAGGTATGGTACCACAAAAGTTAAGTGCCCACTGTCACCTTGTCACAAATCCCCACTCTTTAAGCCAACTCCTAAAAGCTATGGGAGGCTTCCCTAATCTGAGTACAAAAAACAAATCTTTACCCAAGATGTAACGTCCCTAGCCACCCAAGCTGGGCCACGTCACTACAACCTCAACTTCTGTCGCTATGATATTCTTTGTAGCAGCCCAAGCTCACTACTGGACCATGCTACTTCAAAAATCCTAGTGCACGGATACTTCTTATAACGCTCCCTGTTACAAGTAGACCGAAATAACTGCGCACAATCTTAAGGTACTGCGCCCAGTCCCAAGTTGGGTCTTGTTAACGCGCAAACTGTAGGTTGGGCAAAGCCCGACCCAATCCACTGGATGGCGATAACGGTGAGAGAGTTTACCCACTGTCACCTCAGATAAACCCTCACCTCACTTTAGTAAAGGATAAATCCAACATAAGGGGGGAATCCCGGGTGACCCTAGGGGGGAAATGAGATAGAAAGTGATACTTATGAATGGATGCCCCTATAGGTCAAGTTACTAAATGAAAAACAGCTTGGAAAAGAGTCTCGGTAGTGTTCAATGGTTACCAAGAAGTTTGAGTACCTGCGGATGATGATGGTACCTTCCCGAGACACAAGAAACACCAAGTATACAAGCTATATGTTAAGTGGGCAAGCAAGTTAAGCTTTCTGTCCCTATTTGCAGCAGTCAACAAAGATATATATCAGCAAAGAAATGATTATTAGAGCTGCTAAACAAGATGTTGAAAGTCTAACAAATGGTGCAAGAGATAAGCTAGTAAACACAAGTACAACTCAAGTAATAAAGCATAGACTTTAGCATCAATGTAAGGCTATTATAGACAAAGTATTGCAGAGATATATTTGCAGCCTTGTGGCTGTAGCAAACAAGTTGTTACAGCAGAAAAATCAACCACCAAAACTTGCAAAAAATCCACCCAAAAGATGCGCTAGGACTAGTAGATTATGTTGGCAAATTCTTAGCAAATACCGACGGTTGATAAGAGAGTAAAATCAAAAGCTATGATGAGTTTTCTGCAGCCCTAATGGCTGTAGATTAAATTTGCAACAACAGTAGACTTTCTTGGCCAAATGAGACGCCTTAGTGGCTTAGAGACATGTATAGCATATAGGTTAAGTTTCACTTAAGACAATTTCAATATCTCAACTTTTCACAATTACCAATGTGTTATCGCACAGTTTGTAGCTAGGTCAAAAGGCTAGTAGATAGAGGCCAAATTGGCGTAACAAGAACCTACCCCACCCAATGTCACCACGATGGGGAGGTTCTTCCTCTTTAGGGAGGTTAGGCCCAGGGGAGACGTCCCCGGTAACTCGGGGTTTTGAAGAGGCTAAGGTATAAATGTATAAGTAAAAGTCCCTCTTCACAGGTCACCACCAAGAGCAAATAGTCGGGCTAAACAGCCAATAATGAAGTGTAGGCCCAAATGAGAACACCTGCCCGGAGCAAAGCAACAACAAAACAATACATGCAGGCTAATAATTCAATGGGTTAGTACTTCATACAACTATCTGATATCAATATATTAGCAATTATGACAATAGATATTGACGAGATCAATGTCTATTAGTATAGCAATGGAACAATATCAATTTCATCAATAAATATCAAGATGATGTAGCAAACAGTGTATCCAATCAATCCTTTACTCAATAAATGCTTCAAATCACCATCTAATTGCCCATAAAGAGAAAATGCTGCGTCAAGATGGAATAATCAAGGATGACGTCAGCTTTATTAGGTTTAGTAGTTAGTTAGGGTTTCAATTTATAAGAGTTTGAAAGTTTGTTTGATCACTATCACTTCAACGTTGGAGACCTAAGATCAGTGCTTAAGGGTAAATGGAGTCAAATTAAGAGAGGACGCAAAGGTTGAAGGGAAAAGGCTAAGGACTAGAGGGAAGAGTTCTGAAGTGCTGCAATAGCAGGTCCCCAGAAACAAAACCTTAGGGGAAAGAGGCTCACTCCGGTGTTGCTTAAGCAAGGCCTCGTGCTCTTTCCTCCTTCCTTAGGTTTATCTTGGCAAAACAGCTAGTATAAAAGATAAATCAAGACACGAGAGTGAGGTGAGGGAGAGTGTTGCAAAGGCAAGGTCTTATCACCAAACCCTAGAAGCAGGACGACCCTAGGTGTAGATAACCTAGGCCTAGGACGTCTCCTCCTTCTTGACTCTTAAAAGGCACGACTAGCACAGGGGAAGAAGTAATAAGAGTGTAGCAACGACTAGGCTCTTCCTTCCTTCTTCAATGGCTGAGAATTTCTCTTATAGGGGACATGAGACAACGACCTACTTGTGTGTTTGCCCCCTAGGGTTTTAAAATCAACAAAATTTATAATAAATGCAAGAATATAAGAATACAACCATTCAATTAAGAAGTTTTGCAGAAAAAACACTTACATATTATGATGAAATAACATTGCAAACCCTAGTTGTAAACCTTCCTTTAAGAGAAATGCCAAAAATGCCAAGAAAAGCCTTCCTTCAACAAGTGCACCTTACTCAAAGAGAACAAATACCCAAGTAGGGCGCAAAAATCAGATCTCACTAGGAGAGTGAGTTGTGTGTTATGTCAAAATGAGGATAAAACTCCTCAATATATACTGTATCAATGACCTTTAATTAAATTTAGGTCATAAAAAT
>SNQJ01S0115649.1:18716-30612 GCA_010110895.2 Picea sitchensis | reverse complement strand
TGGCAAACCAAAACCTATGGGTACAGGCTTGCTAGGGCACCCAGTCAATCTCCCCAAGCATGGTCAAGTGGGTCAATGTAAGATCCAAGCAGTTGTCAGAAATAAAAGGAATTAGATGCATACATTAAAGGTTACAATGATCAAAAGTGACACATACCATGATACCTGGACCGATTACCTCATGGAGCAAGAGCCTCCTCCGATACAAGACCAAGCCGATGGTGATGGATGCTGCTGCTACTGACAAGACGAATCTGACGAAAGAAGAAAAGGATGGGCTCTCCAGGGCCATGCTTAGGTCAATCCTGCTCTCGGTACTCCATGTCTAGGACCTGTGGGCCTCGAGACATGATCTCCTAGTTATCCCTAGAAATCGGGGATAACACAATGCAATGATTTATTTCTCCAATGTATGAAGACTAGTGCCTTTCTATTGGGAAAATGGAGTCTCTTGATTAAACAAGTTGGATGAGTTACTTCCTTGGGGTTGTAAGCCCTTTTACTCCCCAAGGCAAATCCTAACCAATAAGGAAAACCTAGGAGGGTGTAAGCCCTTTTACTCCTCCTAGTATCCTTTGCACAATAGATTATTCCAAATAATTATAATGGACTTGGAGGGGGTTGTATGCCCTTATACTCCCCAAGAGATCATCACATTAACCTTACAACCAAGAAAGGAGCGCAATGAACATGCAATCCTTACCTAGTTGAAGCATTAACAAGATGAAACCCCTATGTCACCAAGGAAAATCCACCATAAAGCAAGAACAAGTCTCCAAGAGAGCTAGCGCATCATCCATCTATCCAATAGCATAAGACAAACCATCACAAGATAATGTAACCAAGGGAGATAGAGAGAATTTCCCAAGTAGGGCATAAATTTCAACCAATGTAGTCTTCTCACAATGGGAGAGCTATCGTAAAATGAAATGGAGTTGATCTCTATTTATACAAATCCTCTAAAACATAGTTTGTCCACATTCAAAGGGTAAACCACAAGATAAGGGTAACTTTTCCCTTTTTCTTGCCCCTTTGCCAAAATGACATTTTTTAATTCATAATTTGCACATAAGATAAGCCCTAGAAACATGACGTCAGCCTTTTGGGGCAACGTTTTGGCACTTTTAGGTCAAGTCGTTGAGTTGGAGATGAGTACGCTAGGCCTCCAAAGGCCAACTATCTTCAATCCAAGCCTCTCCTCCATGATCCAGGGCTCCCTCCTTCAAAATGTGCCAAGTGTCTTCAATCACCACCAAACCCTAGCCCTAGGGTGACGTCAAATCCTCAAGGTGATGTTTTGGCCTCCAAAGGCAAGTCGTTTGGCTTGTAGGGGCTACGTGAGATCCTCCAAGGTGTCTCTTACGCCTCAAAAGGCATGTCATCATCATTTGGTGTGTGGGCCCTGGTATCCAACCTGTGGGCTTCAAGCCCCAAGGAAGCCCAAGCTAGGCTTGTTTTTCCAAATCTATCCACCAACTAGGTCCTGTAAAGACATTGAATATGCCCTCCAAGGATCTCAAGTCAAATGCATCATGATGAGTAAATCAAATCAATAAAAGAGCCATCTAAGCATGTACATCAAAAACTACCTGATCAAAATAAACAAGCGCTCAAAGACCCTATGCAATTTGTCAAGTTTAGGTATGGGGGGGTTGACAAAACGACCTATTGGGTGAATCGTAACTCAAGTTTAGGAGTGTTTTCCAAGCGGGCCCCTCTCTAAGACATGTGGACAAAGTGACATGGGTGGGGGCAAGACTTTTGGGCATGTGGTTCATGACGTACAAGGGACCGTAGTATCTCATTTATGGGTGCCTTGGTCGAGGGTGTGTTGCACCTTAATTTTCAATTAAACCTTTTTCCAAGCCCATTTATTTCCTTTTATTCTTTTTAAGATGTTTCCAAGTTGAAGCCAAGGTGGGGCTTCTACCTAAGAATGAAAAACAATGCCCACCTTGACTCTTCCCTGGTCACATCATGCTTCCCCAAGCTGGAAACATGTGTGGGGCTTCTACCTAAGCATGAAAAACTGTGCTCACACATGTTTTGCCTTGGTTGGCATATTGCATTAGTTATTTTTTAAGGGTCCCATCAGTTTCTTATGAGAGACATTTCATTGTCCTCGAAATCCCTGGGTGAGCATCTAGAAGGTTCATGATTAGCTTTTATGTTTTTCCAACTACAATCCTTTGGGCCTTCAGCCCCTTCCCATGAAATGAGGAACAATCCCTTCTTGGGTTAGTACACTCGAAAATCCCAAAAGGTAAGGAGATGAGGGAACGAAGTGTGGAAAGTGACAAGTATGGTCGGGAATGGCACGATGACTCGTCAAGAGGACCTCCCAGTAGCAAACCTATCCCTATGGGTGACCCACTTGCTAGGGCGCAATGTCAACCACCAAAGTAAAATAGAGCAAAGAGCGTAATTTCCAAGCAGACGTTACATAATCAAAAACAGTTTAAAATGCAACAAAGTCAAATGCCTCAAATATTGAAATGACACTCACCATAATACCTGACTTGTACCTCATGGAGCAAGACCTAATGTCTTCCGAAAACTGCTGGTGTGGTGGATACCCTCATGATGAGCTTGGAGTCGTGGTGGTGAAGCGGGTCTCTATCTGTGCAAGTGGACACCGTTGGTCAAGTTGTCTTTCGGTACTCGATGTCTGCAACCTGAGGGCCTTGAGACATAATCTCCTTAGTTATTCCTAGGAGTTGGGGATAACGGGTCTCGCTCTACGTGTATACTTCTTTTAATACAATTATAGCAGGGGATTAAATGTCACAAATCTACTGCGTGCTTAGCCCTTCAGAACACATATATATTGCTATGCGTGCAAACGCTCTGCTCACATAATACTACTGTGTATGCAATCAATCCGACGCTGCACGCAAATTTTATCACCTTTGTGCGCGCGGACGGCTTCATTGCGTGCTCGGCGATTCATACCTTGCCTTGGTATCTTCTAACCATACCACAAAATTTTACTTAACATGAATACTTAATAATGGTCATACTTCTCATGTGCAACAATATTATACAGATTAATCATACATTTAGTTAACAAGAAATACTTATAACCGTCATGCCCACATATATCGCAGCATATAGGAAAAGGAACACACACACACACATACACACACACACATAAATGCAGTAACATTTCACAGAATTAACCACAACATTCAGATGCAATTTCATACAGGAAGATAAACCCATTTAAAAATATGAAGATTGGAGCCGATTTAATTACCTTGGACAACGATTTGCTTGGGGAGCTCATCGATTTGGATAAGAGGAGCGATTTATCACTTAGGCTCCAATGTTCCACTCATTTTGACCAATCGACCCATTTAAATGCTCAATGGCTCTTTCCTTTATCCAATGGTTAGCTTTGATTTTGCTAGAACCACGTAAACTTTGTTGAATTGGTGGATTCCGACACATGGGTTTTGTCCAG
Organism: Picea sitchensis; assembly: GCA_010110895.2. Classification (NCBI taxonomy): domain Eukaryota; kingdom Viridiplantae; phylum Streptophyta; class Pinopsida; order Pinales; family Pinaceae; genus Picea; species Picea sitchensis. The sequence continues at coordinate 27,149 of SNQJ01S0115649.1, read as the reverse complement.
AACGTGATTCACTTGCCCTTTGATGTTGGATCTTTTCCTTGCATGTCAATGAATGGCCCTCTTTTGCCACATTTACCCATAAATTAAAATATGCCTGCGTGTCCCTTAGAAGCTGATTTTTTCTTGAAAACTTTTCTTTTGCCAAAATTTCAATGTGGCATGTCAAGTACACATCATAACGATCAATTTGAGCCCTTGTTGGATTTTTGGTCCTAGGACCCTGTGCATCGGGATTTGTGAATTGCCTCGAAAAACTTGAGATGTTGTGAACTATGAAATTGCCAGGTTGAGAATTGTAATGAATATCGCACCATGGCCAAGAAGATGGATACAGACTCTACAATACATGGCCATGTGGGAAAAACATAGGTGCACATGAAACCATGGGTGTAACAAGTCCTACATTGTGCAATCATCCCTACAAAACCAATGGCTCCCGTAAACCTTGTATCCCAATAGATCCATCCCAAGGCCTCCAATCCTATCCAGGATGAAAGGAATTGAGAGTGGGGACTAGAGGGGCTGGGCATGGCCGACTGTCAAACGCCTAGGACACCATATACATAATCATCCACACGACCTACAAGGCTTTAGGACTCGCATTTGTCTCGGACTTACGTTGGTGTTGCCATGAAAAAACAGAGGGTATCTCCTAGGAGGTAATAGTTCTCATTGTCTTCTTATTGAAATCAACCACCATATAACCCAAGAGGATAGGATCTGCCAACTTTGCCAGCTTCATGAGATCGAGATACAAGAACACTTCATCCTTAGGTGCCTCATCTACTATGACATGAGAGGACGTTTTTTATGTCTTTTCAAGGAAGCTTAGATTTCTCTATCCACTTTCTTCTGCTTCCTAGACTGGAGATGCTTGGCACTATCCATGAGGGAGGCCTTTGGACTTAGATCTCGCTCACTCTGCCCACCCCAGTTTAGAGTAGACCTTGTCCAATTGATTACAACTTTATTTACGGTGTTTCCAACAGATAGAGGTACCAAGAGACAGGAAGACAACAACACTACATCATCCATTGGATTTGTGAAACCTCGGGAGACCCTTCGTGCTCGACCAACGTGTTAATTTATGAACCTAGCACCCAACAACTATTCTGAATAAAATCACTTTATTAAATAATTGCATAGCAAGGTTACTTAACCAAACATTAGCGAATGAATATAACTGAAACCATACACATTGCACAATAGATTTCTGGGTAAAATACCCCTGGAAAATCCTCGAAGGGAAAATCAATTCTGTGAGATTTATTATTATTATTCTGGGCTCCTATCCTAGGAAAATGGCCCACCCAAGGTATACAAAACAATTGATAGCCAAGCCCTACAAACCTCAAGATCAGTCCTTCGATCTTGTTGGTTGGCTGCTATCTCCCTTGCTGCCCCTTTGTTCCTATCCTCGGCCCCCTGCCCTCCACACTTGGATGAATGTCCTTCTCCACCCAATCAATGAGAGCTTACTCTCTCACTTTGTGTGCGACACAAGTACATCAACAAAGAATCCCTCTTTGCCCCAATGTACTCTCTGCGTGTCTCATTCTCTCACTTAGGCTGCCTTTTATTATGTTGAGTTAACCCTAAATCCAAAACCCTAGATCTCCTAAAGTGATCAACCACTGAGATCTAATCTCATGTTCACTTTAGATCTAACAACTAGGATTTAATTAACTCTCACTTAAGTTAACGATGCTAAGAACTTAGGCATTTAACTTGATTAAACTCACATTAATCCAAAAGGTCACTTTAATTATTAACTCATAAAGTGAACTTCCTAAGGCTCTGAGAGATATTAAGGACGACTCCCACGTGTTAGACACAAACCCACGTGGAAGTACCTGTCCGATGCTACTAAAACATCAACACTCCCTTTTAGCGAGGAAGGTACTTCTGCCACTTGGAGGTGACTCTGTCTTCCCTGTCAGCTCTGCTACCATCGCTGCTCTCCAATCCACCTGATTGGCTGCTCCCTCTGAACAAAAGCTATCCCTGCCATCTCTCGTGAATCGTTCTTTGAAGACTTCCCTCTGATCATGCTCTTAGAATCCTCCTGCTCTTAAGCATCCTGCATGGTCATCTCCTACCATGACTCCATGACATAATCGAAAGGCTGCTCCTTCCCACCCGAACCTGAAGGTTGACTCCCTCTGAGTTGCTCAACCTTCAGAGTTACCTGCTCCTTGTTCTCTGCCACTCTGCTGCTTGCCATTGCTCCACAAGCCACTCAACACAATTTTCTGGCCGCTCGGACCCTCTGCTTGAACCCGCTGCTCGCTGCCTGGGGCTGCCCTAATTTCCTAGCCACTGCCCGGGGCTACTCCCTCTGCCTGCTGCCCAGGGCTACCCGAAAATTTTCCCTACTGCCCGGGGTTTCTGAGAACTCTGCCCGCTGCTCGAGGCTGATAAAAAATTCGCCCTTCTACCCGGGGTTGCTCGGACCTTTTTCCACTGCCTAGGGTGCCTGCCCGTTGCCCAACAATTGACGGGAGGCTTGCTTGTGGCTTCTTGCAGGCGACTGTTCTGCGGCCTATCCTAACATGTGTCCTCTGCTAAGTCCGACCTCCAACCCGCACTCTTAATTCTACAGCTGCCTGCTGTGCCGACCGCTTCTCTGAGCCGTCCCTCGATCATGGTCCTTTGTTGTGCGCCCAAGCCTTCGACTGCACATACCTTAGCCATGGCCACTGCTCGATCTGCCTCCTGTTGTCCGCTCAGCGCACAGACTCTCCAACCACCACCGCCGTGACTTCTCTTCTCTGCCGATTGTTTTTTCGCTAGCCCGATCCAGTACCAAATTCCTAGCTCCACGATGACTACTCACAGTGGTCACCCCTGATGTCTCTTTCCTCTGCCCAACCGTCACCTCTATGCGGATGTATGACGATTGTCACTTTAGCCTCAACCCGCGCGGAGCCTTGTTTGCAGCAGATCTGTGTGATCTCATCCCGATACTTGCAGGCCGAGCTGTCACCTACTTTGGCGGCTCTTCTACACTGTTGGCAGCTGCAGCTCGATCCACAATTGTCTGCAGCCCGTACGTTGTATGACTTCTATACGATCACTGTTGTATGATGGTCGTACCGTACTCTCTCCCTTTTTTATTTTTATTTTATTTACCCTTTCTGCAACTAAGCCTGCAATAAAAATTTACTGTAGACAAATTTTCTCACTACAAAATAACGATCTCAATGCAACCTGGTTTTGTTTAGAATAGTATCTCTAATACCATGTTAATTTCTAAACCTAGCACCTGACACTTATTCCAAATAAAATCACTTTATTAAATAACTACACAACTAGGTTACTTAACCAAACATTAGCGGGAGCATAAAATTGAAATCATACACATTGCACAATAGATTTCTGGGTAAATAACCCCTGCAAAAACCCCAAAGGGAAAACGAGTTTTGTGAGATTTATTATTATTATTCTAGGCTCCCGTCCTGGGAAAATGGCCCACTTGAGGAATACAAAACAACAGATAGCCAAGCCCTACAAACCTCAAGATCAGTCATTCGATCTTGTTGGTTGGCTGCTATCTCCCTTGCTGCCCCTTTGCTCCTATCCTTGGCCCCTTGCCCTCCACACTTGGATGAATGTTCTTCTCCACCCAATCAATGAGAGCTCCCTCTCTCACTCTGTGTGTGACACCAGTACATGAGCAAAGAATCCCTCTTTGCTCCAATGTACTCTCTGTGTGTCTCATCCTCACTTAGGTTGCCTTTTATTATGTTGAGTTAACCCTAAATCCTTCGATCTTGCCAGTTGTCTGTGTTAAGTTTTTATTGCTGTTATTAGGTTATTTCCAAATTACATGAGCATTCAATGCATTTCCAAAACAAAAGTATAAAGAGGATCACTGAAAGAAACACAATCACAAGGTAAACAACATTTTATCCTGGGAAACCCTCATGGGGAGAAAACCCAGCACAAACTTCCTCAATAATAGATTGCCAATACAATGCCAAGACTAAGACCAAAACACCAAAGATAGACCAAGACTGAGCATGCGCCTCTCTTCTCCTTCCTCATGCAACTGCAACTTCCTTCAAGATATGCACACTAGATGAGTGAGTGAGTGTGTGTAAATGAGACACCAGTCCTCACATATAAATACAAGTGTAAGATGACGCTAGGGTTGTGTCTCTTCACTTGGTTGAGCCGACTTCTCCAAGAAGTGGCTAAAATCACTTTATAATTACTAGGGGCCAAATTTACAAATACCACTATACAAAAACAGTTTGACCAATCCACAAAAGGGGATTTGATCTTATATATGACCCGACTTGATCAATCCACAAAAGGGGATTTGATCTATAAAATAATAACTCAAATATAATTAGAATATTCTTCGAAGTTACAATATTTCCACACTCCCCTTTAACGAGAAGGGTATTCTACGGACATGACTCATTACAACATCATCAAGAGAAGGAGAGGGAAACATCATTATCAACATCTGGAACATTGACTAGCACATCTATAAATCATCGGAAGTTTTTCTCATCATCAATATCATCATTGTTTACAACACGGAGTTGGAGTAACATCATCATCATCATCAGCATGAAGCTGAAACATCAACATCAATAGCACGAAGATGGAACAACAATATCATCAACGGCACGACGCTGGAACATCATCATCAACAACACGAAGCTGGAATAACGTCATCAACAACAACACGAGGCTGGAACATCATCATCAACATCACGAAGTTGGAATAACATCATCATCAACAACACGAGGCTGGAACATCATCATCAACATGTGGCAACAGAATGACACAGGTGCATCAACAACAACATTTGTGGTACTCTGACGGACCGTCCTTACCGGACCTTCGGGATTTGCCCAGGAATCATAAGATTCCCTAGGATATAAAATCCTAACAAGCTACCACATGGTACTCTGACAGATCGTCCTTACCGGGCCTTCACGATCTTTCTAGGAATCATAAGATTCCCTAGGATATAAAATCTTAACTGAGCTATCACTACTGATCACAACTAGCATATACATGCACAAGTACTTTGACAGACCGCCCTTACCGGACCTTCGAGATCTGCCCAGGGATGATCAATCCCCTAGGATATAAAATCCTAACGGAGCTACTCGTTGTTGGTCAGGATACCATAGTATCATCAGCATCACTCCCCCTTTCGAGGGAGGTCCTTTCGGACTACACCAAGCTTGTTTCAGAATTACTCAAACTTCACATGAGACAGAGGCTTGGTCAACACATCTGCAACTTGCTCATCTGTGCCAACATATTCGAGCTTTACAGCTCCCCTCTGCACCATATCACGAATGTAGTGATACCGGATCTCTATGTGCTTCGACTTATCATGGAACACTGTGTTCTCCGTCATCTTTATACAACTCTGGTTATCACATAGAATCACAATGACTTCCATCTCTAAATTGAACAGACCTGTCAACAAGTTTCGAAGCCATATGGATTCACAATTGGCAGAACATGCTGCAATGTACTCCGCTTTTGCTGTGCTGAGAGAAATACTGGATTGCTTCCTGCTTTGCCATGAAGTCATGGCTAACCCCAAACTAAAACAACATCTTGAAGTGCTCTTTCTGTCTGAAGCACTTCCAGCCCTATCTAAATCAACATAACCATACAGTTTGAAGTCATGATCTCCAGTATAACAGAGACCATAATCCAACGTACTCTTAAGTTATCATTACATGATTTGCAGCTACAAGGTGAACAGGTCTGGGCTCTACTAGATACTGACTCAAGGTGTTCACAACAAAGCATATATCCGACCTTGTATTCGTTAGATACATCAACAAACCAATAATCTGTCTGGATTTTGTATACAGTAGCATCAACCAACTCTGACAAAGTATCAACTAGGAGCTTCAAATTCGTTTCCATGGGTGTGTTCATGGCTTTACATTCCAACATGTCAAATCTCTTTAGTATATTAACTGCATACTTCCTTTGGTTAAGGAAGATCTTCTCTGGGCTCTGCCTAACTTCAAGACCTAATAAATAATGCATCGGGCCTAGGTCTTTCATCTCAAACTCTGCAACGAGCTTCTTCTTGCAATTTGTGATGAGCTTTTCTTCTCCTGTCAAGAATAAATCATCCACATATAGTAGCAATATAACTTACTCATCATTCATAACCTTGAAGTATAGGTTAGGAATAACTTTACTCTTGGTAAAGCCCAAGCTTGTCAGGAAACTATCAATTCTGCCATTCCAAGCTCTAGGAGCTTGCTTCAACCTGTACAAAGCTTTCTTCAACCTGCAAAAATGAGTCTTTCTATCTTCAACTTCAAACCCTTGTGGTTGTTCTATATAGACTTCTTCTTCAATAACACCATTTAAGAAAGTTGTTTTCACATCCATCTGGTGTAACTTCCACTTCATTTTGGCTGCAAGAGCTATGATGGTTCTGATAGAAGTGTATCTGGCTACAAGAGCAAATGTTTCTTCATAGTGAATACCTTCCTTTTGAGAAAATCCACGAGCCAAAAATGTTGCCTTATGTTTTTCAATGCTTCCGTCTGCTGCATGTTTTATTTTGTATATCCACTTGGAAGATACTACATCTTTGTTCTTTGGTCTAGGAACTACTTCCGACACATCATTCTTTACAATGGATTGGTATTCTTCTGTCATGGCGTCCATCCATTCTTTCCTTTCAAAGATTTTTTCAAAACAAGTAGGTTCCTTCTCTATGAGATCACACATCAAGGCCATATAGCTGGAGAATGACTTAGGATTATTGATTTGTCTCATGTTTCCTTCTGGGGCACCATGCTTCTCTGCATCTTGAATAAGTTCTCTCGCCCAAGCTGGCTTTCTCTTGTGAGAGATCGTCATATGGGGAGGTTCTTAAGATTCTATCATATCATGATCTTCTGGAATCTCATCATCAGGGGTAACTGTAACTTCCTTCACGGGTTCTGCAACTCTAGGAGCTACAGGTTCTTCTACATATACTTCTTCAAGCTAGCATTTCCTTGATCTTTTGAGTGCTACATCTTCATCAAAGGTTACATCTCTGCTGATTTCAATATGATGGTAACCTGGTATGTAAATTTTGAAGGCCTTAGAGACCTCACAATATCCAACAAATATTCCCTTCTGTCCTGAAGGATCCAACGTAGTTCTCTTTTCTTTTGGAATGTGTACAAATATTGGACAACCAAATATTTTGAGATGGCATACTTTTGTCTTCTTTCCGGTGAACATTTCTTCAGGAGTTTTGAATCCAAGTGCACTATGGGATAATCTGTTTTGGACATATACTACTTTTCTTGCTGATTCAACCAATAAGTGCATTGGAAGATCTTGATCGTGAATCATAGTCTTTACTGCTTCCATAATCATTCTATTCGTTCTTTCTGCTACACCATTTTGTTGAGGATTATAGGGAGTGGTGAGCTCCCTCTTAATCTCGACATCTCTGCAAAAGCTTCCAAATTCATTTGAAGTGTACTCTCCTCCATTGTCCGACTTGAGTATCTTGATTTTCCTTTCGGAGAGGTTTTCTACCAAGGCTTTGAATTCTTTGAACTTTCCAAGTACTTCATCTTTTGACTTCAAGAAATAAACCCAGGTCTTATGAGTGTAATCATCAATAAAAGATACATAGTATACATACCCGCTTAGAGAGGTTGATGGCATAGGACCACATACATCTGAGTGGACAAGTTCCAAAATTCCTTATGCTTTACTGTCGGTCTTTGGAAAAGGACTCTTTATGTTCTTTCCTTGTGCACATACCTTGCATACACCTTCTTGATCAACCTTTAGTTCTGGTAAACCTGTAACTACCTTGCTTACATATGGTAAGGCTTTGTAGTTGATGTGAGCTAGTCTTCTATGCCAAAGTTCACAAGGACTTTCGATAGAGTGAGTCAAGGCTACATCTGAGTGACCCTTTAATTTGTACAAACCACCTTCTTCTATTCCAATAACAACTGCATCTTCTATAGTTTTTCCTTTAGACCACACAAGAACTTTACCATCTATGAATGCAACCCTGAAACCTTTCTTATCTAGGGTTGAAATAGAAAGTAAGTTCTTTTTCAAACCTGGTACATAGAGTATATCCTTCATTCTCGTTGGAGTTCCTGAATCAAGTTTGTAGGTTGGTTCTCCTATTCCTTTGATAGGGTACCGATAATCATCTCCAAGTGAAACTTTCTGGGGGGAATCCTTTTCTATAAGGCTGGAGAGAGTGTTCTTTTGACCTGTCATGTGCTTAGAGGCACCACTATCTATGAGCCAAGTATCCTTTTTAGGTGTCACAGATCCTGAGAGAGCATAAAACAAAACATATTCTTCAATCTCTTCTTTAGCTAACTTCTTGGGTGGCTCATCATCTTCAACTGCATGGGCATGATCTCTTTTGTTATTTCTCCTCTTGTATTCTTCCCTTC
>SNQJ01S0115649.1:0-15780 GCA_010110895.2 Picea sitchensis | reverse complement strand
ATTTAAAACCTCCTTATGGAGTGAATGAGTGATGATGAAAAAATGAGAGTCAAAATCCCTCATTTATACAAAACCTTGACCTAATTTTACTTTTTAGGTCAGGTAAAAAGGCCGACAAGGCCATAATATCAAATCATATTGTTTTACATTAAATTGTCAATCTAAAACCCTAATCAAGCAAAAAGGTAAGGCATCACCCCTTTCTAGGGTGACGTTAGCCCCTATTAGGGCAAGTGCAGCCTCCAGAAGCAAGACGTTAGCCCTTTTTGGTCTCCTCCAAGCTGCCACACGTGCGAACTACCCTGTCCATCTGCCAACACGCTCATGATGACGTCATAAGCCTCCTGGTGACGTCCCAGGCCATCTAGAGCCAATGCCCCACTGAAAATGGGTCAATCCCCCTAGGTCCAGCTGTGTCGGGGTGCCTCTGGTGGAACGTCCTCTTCTTCTCCAGTGAAAAGTATTTGTCCTGTCTCTGCCTCCTGATGGGGTCTCAGCATCCATCTGGTGGGCTCTTCAACCCCATGGAGGTCCGAACTGATCATCTCCCCATGTGTACCGGTCCAAATGGTACATGTCCGTCGGGCATGGTCCTGCACATCAAAGGCTATACCCTCCATGGGCTCATCAGTCACAGGGATCATAGCAATGTCAATCACATCTCATCATTAATATTATTAAACATATGCACAAAATCCCCAATACATCAATCAATAGCTCAAAGATGTTACACAAGCCTGCAATACAAGTCTAAAGAAAGAGACAAGGTGTCCTATTGGGCTAGTGTCCACAGGAAAAGGAAAGTTCCCGAAAAGACCTCATCCAAGCCATGTAAGTGGGTGATGTGGTCAGGGAATGTCCAAGCATGTGGGTGCAGTGAAGGCCAAGGATGCAAAAGTGTTACCTGTGGGTACCTTTGTAGAAGGCGAGTTGTACCTGTCATGGATGCATTGTTTCCAAGCCCATTCTTGCCTTTATTCTTTTTATTCTTTTTTTCTTTTTTTATTCAAGAGCTAACCAGGGGACACTGCCTTGGCATGGTGACCAGAGCTGACAGTGTTACCCACAAGTACTTTCACAGAGATGAGAAGGCTGGCTCGTGATGAGACCCCCTTTCCCTTGGCCATGCAACCAAGAGTCACTGCCCTGACGTGGTAACCAGCTGGTGGCAATGTCATACTGCTAGGTACCCATGGTCCTAATAGACTGGCTCGTGATGAGACCCCCTATCCTCTTACTAGGTCTTGTTTTATTATTTTTCCGGGTCCCTCTTGTTTCTTGCTGAGAAGCCTTTTATTGCTTTCTCGAGGATCGCTGGGTGAAGCATCTCGAGGTTTTATTCTTAGGCTTTTATCTTTTACCAGCTTGTTTTTACCTTCTGGGACTTTAGCCCCTTCTTCCCACGAGGTAAGGTGCAGTCCTAAAAATAGGTCAACCCAATGCTCGGACAAGGGGAATGGGATAAGTGAGTGGAAATTAAGATGAAAAAGTGGTGCTATGAGGGGAGAGGGCGATTGCTTTTCAGAAATCCTCCCAGTGACAAACCAAAACCTACAGATACAGGATTGCTAGGGCACCCTGTCAATCCCCCCAAACATGGTCAAGTGGGCAAATGTAAGATCCAAGCAGTTGTTAGAAATAAAAAGAATCAGATGCATACATTTAAAGGTTTTAACGATCAAATGCGACACATACCATGATACCTGGGCTAATTACCTCATGAAGCAAGAACCTCTTTTGATACAGGACCAAACCGATGGTGATGGATGTTGTAGCTGCTGACAAGATAAAGACGATGGAGGAAGAAAAGGTGGGCCTTCCAGGGCCATGCTCCGGTCAATCCTGCTCTCAGTACTCCATGTCTAGGACCTATGGGCCTCTAGACATGATCTCCTAGTTATCCTTGAAAAGTGGGGATAACAGAACTAAAGTGTTAAGTTGAGTTATGTTAAGCATGCAAACAAGCTCCTAATTCGAGCCATCTCCTTCTCCTCTTCACTCCTTTATAAGCAGAGGTTGACCCCTCTCTTCTACACAGTTGTGATGCAAGGTAAGGGTGAAGGAATAGAGGGACGTTTCAGTGCACAATAGAGGCAGCAATATCAGTGCTAAACAGAGGCACATATCAGCACAATAGAGGCAGCAATATTAGTGCTAAACAGAGGCACGTATCAACACAATAGAGGCAGCAATATCAATACTAAACAAAGGCACGTATCAACACAATAGAGGCAGCAATATCAGTGCTAATCATAGGCACGTATCAGCACAATAGAGGCAGCAATAACAGTCTATATCAGAGTTGATATATCAGTCCATAAGAGGCAGTGTATCTCAATCATTGAAGGTAACACGGATACATCTTCAGTGCTGGTCCGTAACAGGAGTTTAGATATCAGCAAGGTCTCTTAGTTACACAGTCAGGTCAGAATCAACTTGGCAAGCTATTTAAGAGCAAAGTATTCATGGTGGATATTTGTAAGTGATCTTACATTATTAATGCAATAAAGAAATATCGTTTGCTGGGGTTTTTCTCCATGTACAAGGTTTCCCCAGGGTATATGTGTTGTTGATGTGCATGCTTATGTATCTACATGGTTATCGCTATTCAGTTATGATTCTATATTGTTGAAATGTATTACGCTGGAATCAAAGTGTTGAAGAATTTAAAGAAATAATCCGCATAAGAAATCAAGCTCATAATTTAACACTACTTACCATTGTTGATTTTGCAGTTGATACCTTAGATCACTTATGGATACCCCCCCTAAAGTTAGCACGCACTAACTTCGAAGCTAGAGGAAACAAGGGAGGCGATAGTGTCTTATTTCCAAAAGTGATCCAGATTCCACTTACCTTTTGCAAGACATGAATTTCCGGGTGAAAACATTTTGGCACTATTGTCAGGGAGCTTAGCCAGGTTTTCCCAATTAGTAGTACAGCTGCACATACTAAGGTGAGCAGTTTACGTTTGTCTTTTTATATTTCACTTGGTGTCTCCACTTGGTGGGGAACTAACTAGATAGGTATGATGAAAATGTCCCAGTAAGGAAATTTCTCATTTATATTTAATTACAGTTCCTTTTCTTTCTTCAGTTTTCTTCTTTGAGTTCTCCAGATAATTTTCCTTAGGTAATGTTGCCTAATTATTTCATGGCATATGCACCTCTTGATTTTACTGCGATTCCAAAGTAACCACGTTCACTTCTTGATAAGTATCAAAAACATCTCCCATGATAAGTTGCACGAAACGGGAAAACGTCTGGAAGTTTCCGAAATAGGGACGTCAGGAAACACGACCCTCCAAAAATGGAAACGTCAGGGGAAACGTCGTGTGTTTATATATATATATATATTAAAATAACACATTATCTTGCAAGAAAAAAGGGATGATACACATAAATGACATTTAAGAAGGAAAACCATGTCTATATTAACATGAAACAACACGTGGCACAAAGTTAGAGTAATGCCTTGCAGAAGGACACTTGGATACAACCATGGAATAGGAGCATTGGACTAACATCTTGTTAGAGAGTGCACCATCTTCGAGGAGAGGTAGTAAACCCTAGGAGAATCATTCCTCGAGGGTGTTTCATAATGGGTGTTGGATAAACCCTAGTATGACACTTGTACATCCTTGTATTGTAGAGCGCAGTGTTATCAAAACTGAATTGGTTAACCCCAAAAATGTTAACTGGTGGAATTGAGATACATAGAGGGCTTGGTGCTCTTGATTAAATGTCAGTTCCACGCCCTCATACATGATAGAATCCAGTGAAAATGTTGTAATCATGCCAATCCTGAAATCCTGAAAACCGTTAAGTCTACTGAATTTTGAATGGAACCTAAAATTCTACTTTCTCCATATGAAGTCCAATGAGGTTGGAAACACTCTCAAACAACCTGAAACAATTAATGGTAATGTTAAAAATTTAAGGGATTTTTACTTTAAAAATTTAATATTACTATTAATTACTAGGGTGGGTCACATGGTTGGCATATTTAAAATGTCTATTAGTGGTTAATGAAGGGATTTTTTCCAACCTAAGGGACCCACGACCCTCTTGGTCGCTTGGACGCACCTACACAGCAAAAAAAAACCGCAGAAATGGTTACCATTTGCATCGAAACGCCTGGGAAATGCCATCAGTCGTACCATACGACATCTCCAAATCGGGAAACGTCGTACGGTACGACTGACGACGTTTCAGCAAGTTTCGGGTACTGGTACGTGGTCTGGGGGAACGTTTCCTGCAACTTAGCTCTTATACTTTGACAAGGATGATGTAACCACTGTCGAGGCACACTTGGATAAATTCATCATTTTTCTTGAAAATTTGTATAGTCCATGAAGATGTTAAAATGAAATTATTTGTCCATAGTTTACAAGAAGAAGCACAAGATTGGTTTAGAGATTTTCCCATCGCACATATAGCTACTTTCACTGACCATGTGCACATTTTTAGATATAAATGGGGTGACAAGGAGTCCCAGTCTTTTGTTGGTTTATCTCGTCTCATGAAAATGGATTCGAGACAGTTGGTGAATTTAACAAGAAGTTTTCTAAACATTATGCAAGGATACATCCATTATTCAGACCAGAAGTAGTTGGTGTTTCATATTTGTATTTTCATGCTTTTGAGGTTAATTTTGGTTTCCTTTCGAGAATAGTACACAAAACAATGCCTCGTGAAGATTTAGAAAATGCTTTTGTTCTCAGTGAAGACTTAGAAATTTATCTCGATAAATCGAATCAAAATGATAATTCTTGTAAAGATTTGTCCAAATATAGGAAAAATCCAGTCTAGATAAAAGAGATTCCTAGTTTAGCATGTGAAGAAGTTTCCAATGATGAAGAGGACCTTTCTAAGAAAGAGCATGATTATGGAGCAGCCTCGTCTTTTGATCCTGCAAAAAAATTGGTATGTGATGATGTTTCTAGTATGCCTTCCTCCACTCTTTTTTCATTGAGCATAATGACGAATCAAAAGACATAGTTGATAGTGCTAATCAAGACTCTAAACCCTTGGAAAATATGATCCTTTCTTCAAGTAGTGTGGTTCATTTCGATCTACAAGACTTTCATGGGAACTATCAGTCTAGTGAAGATGTTCCTTATATTTCAGATTCCAATGAAAGAGTTGTTGAGGAGAAAGAAGAGGAGATGCAACCACTTACATTCAAAAGAGTTGTTGAGGAGATGCACCCAGTTAAATTTGAGGAGTTGGATTGGCAAGAGGATTTATTTTTATTTCTCTTTTCTATGGTGCAGCAGCAGATTGATCGAGAAGATTGTGATCAACACAAGACTTCTTTCACTTTTGTATGGATGAGTTGGTTCGAGATGAACACCCTATTGAGATATTATTCCAGCTGGAAGAACATCTTTTGGTTCAACCGTAAGATGATCTTTCTCACAATTTGGTAATGATCTCAAAGCCTGATTTTGTTCCTCAGTTTTGTTCTCACTTGAATCATTGCTTTGATATTAAATTCAATCATGATCCAATTGAATTGGGGATGGTAGAGGTATTTCAAGATGCACTTCCAAAAAAATTTGGCTTTTCTACTTTCTTCTTATTCACTAGTGAGCAATCATGCTCTAAGTTTCAACCAACACACTTGGCTGTTTGGCAATCAAGCATAAAAAGACTTCTTTCCATCTTGGCAGACCTCATGCTTGGCTTCAATGGAGGTATGATTATGTTGATCTTTCCCGTAGAAATCAAGAGCTTATTTGCATGGTTGTATTGGTCATTCAAATATGCTGATCAATCATAGCAAGTCTGATGTATTTTCAGATACAAAAACAAAAACAGAAAAACAAGAGAAACAAAAAAAAAGTTAAAGTTATTACGATAGGTTAGTCTTTCACTTTTTGAGCTTTTAAGTAGGTTGAGTCATGTTCTGTTATGTAATGTTCCCAAGCCAATTGTTTTGCTTGGGGACACTAGCTAACCACTGAATCAACTGTTTTACTGTTTGTGTTTGCAGGTTGGCCATTGATATTTCGGCCTTAGGGTTTTATTCAGTTATTCAGTACAGTTTTATCAAGATATATTCAATACAATGCAAGATCTCATCAATACACAAGATATGGAACCACAAAGCACAGATCTGACCTTTTATTATGAGAAGTAAGAACTTGATACAATATAGACGCAGATCTGGAATAACATCAGATGGCCCCACGATAAAGATATGAGCTGCTACAAAATGCTCCCGGAAATACAAGATAAGCCTCCCAAAGGCTGAATGCAAGATGAATGATCCAATACAAAAAGCTAGGGTTTTGACCCACCCTCTAGCTGCTGGCACGTCCTGCTGAAAGAATGTGAAGACCAAGGGTTCGGCCCTCCTGAAGGTGGCTTCCAAATGCTACCAAACTCCACCAAGAGATAGATCAGGTCAAGGGAAACCCCTTCCTGACGTATGAAGTCCAAATATTAAGTCTTCCCCCTCCAACTGCTGAAAACCCTAATCTGGTACGGCCCTCCTGAAACCCTAAAGTGCCAACAATTCGGCCTGGATGAGTAAGGTCTCCAAATCACCTGAAACTCTCTAGGATGATAGATCGGGTAGCCACAAGCCCCTAGGAGAAGTTTCAAGATCAGATTTCAGGTAGAGCCTCCTAATTCTGAGAATCTCTCAATCACCAAGATGACCTCCTTCCTTCAAAGCCGTCCCAACCTATAGATAATAACCTGGCCATAGTAACTCCTCAAGGAAACCTCCAAACTGATGAGCAAGGTCCTGCAAGCAAAACCCAAATGCTAGAATCTCCAAAAGCTCTGTCAAATAGTTGGATCGAACTGTTCCTCAAGCAATGGTGCGCCCCTACTGGAAAACACTAACTGGTACGGCCCTGCTGCTCTCCTAAATAGATGATGAGTGTAGAATGGTGTGGATGGAGTATTTCATCCCCGAGACCAAGCTTGGAACAAGGTGAGTGGAATCTTTCACCACTGAGTTGTTCTCCAGGGTTTGTAATCTCAAAACCCTCAAAACTGTGTGCTCAAGAGCTCAACAAGCAAAATACCAAATATCCAAGATGGAATGAAACGTGTGCCCTAGCCTTTCTTTTATACCTCAATTCTATTTTCTTGTTGAGTTTGTTTAACCCTAGGTTCAACTCCTAACTCAACCTCCAGCGTTCTAATTCTTCATTGAGTTATTTTTTGCCCTTTTTCCTAAGTCAACTTCAAATTATAACATTAGTTTGGTTGACTTTTCCCCATGCTGTGTGAGACTATGGTCTAGTGGGGATGTCTAGACCACTAAGTCTTCCCAGACCTCTTCACCAAGAGGTGGGGGACATTACAGTCTCCCCTGCTAGAAATTGCTTGTCCTCGAGCAATTCCAAACCTGTCTCTCGCTCCACCTGTTCATTCTCCCACGTGGCATCCTCAATGGGTAAATCCTTCCATTTGATCAGGTACTCTTTGATGCTTCTCTTCTGGAGCTTCTTCTCCCGAACCTCCAGTATCTCCTCCGGAATCAGAACCAGTTGCCCTTCTTCATCTAGTGGTGGCAGCACCTCAAGGGGTGTGATGTGTTGGCCGATGGCCCTCTTCAAGCAGGACACATGGAAGACATTATGTATCGTGCTACCCTGTGGGAGCTCCAGCTCATAAGCTACGGCCCCTACCTTCCGGTTGATCCTGTAGGGCCCAAAGAAACGTGATTGGAGCTTCTTTGCTCCGCTTCTTTTTATAGAAGCCTACTTGTATGGTTGGAGCCTTAGGTAAACTAAGTCACCAACATCAAAAGTATGCTCAACCCTGTGCTTATCTGCTTGGACCTTCTGTTGGTTTTGTGCCCTCTGTAAGTGATCCTTCAGCTCCCTGAGGATGTCCTAACTCTGTTGTACCCAATCATGTACCATCGGGATCCTGCTGTCACCAAAAGCAATCTCTACGAAAGAGAGTGGATCATAATTGTACAACGCCCTGAATGGGGTCATGCCTATGGACATGTGATGGGTGGTGTTGTAGTAGTGTTCCCCCAAATGTAGCGATCTGACCCATGCCTTCTGTTGCCCAGCCACATAATTCCTAAGATAGCCTTTCACCCATTTGTTGACTATTTCGGTCTGTCGGTCCGTCTGAGGATGATAGCTAGTACTAGGAGTCAAGACCGTACCAACTAGCTTGAATAACTCCTGCCAGAATGTACTCATGAATCTGCTATCCCTGTCACTAACAATGGTTTTGGGTAAACCATGAAGTCTGAAGATCTCCCTGAAGAATAATTCAGCCACCTATGCTACACTGAAATCTGTAGCAATGGAGAAGAAGTGTGCAAACTTCGTCAACCTGTCCACCACCACGAAAATACAATCCTTCCCTTGCGCCTTTGGCAACCCTGTGATGAAATCCATGGATATGCTTCCCCACTTGTGCTTTGGGATGGGTAGGGGTTGCAGCAGTCCTGTCAGGTGAGTGTGCACATCCTTATTCTCTTGGCAAGTAGTACACTCCTTGACGTGATTCATCACATCCTCCTTGAGGCCCTTCCATGAGAAACTCTCCCTCACCTGCCTGTATGTCTTGTCAATCCCTTGGTGCCCCGCCATCGGTGAGTCATGACATGCCTGCAACACTTTGGCCTTGAAGGTCGATTCAGAAACCAAAAAGATTCGGCCCTTATAATAGATGATGCCATCAATGACCCTGAAGTTATCGTCCTGTATTTGCCCATCCATTACCTGACAAGCGAACTGATTTTCTGAGTATTCCATCACCAAGTGGTCCTTCCAATCGAATGACACGTCTATTATGGCATAAATTGATGGCCTTCTGGACAATGCATCTGCCACCACATTGTTTTTCCCTTTGACGAATTCAATGTCAAAGTCATAGGCCTGTATTCAGCTTACCCATTTTTTATGTCTTTCATTTAAGTCCTTTTGCTCCAAGAAGTACTTAAGACTGTTATGATCTAATTTCACCACAAACCGTGCACCTACCAGGTATTGTCTAAATTTGGCCAGAGCGTGCATGATGGCCAGCATCTCTTTGTCGTATATAGTGTAGCGTAACTCAGGTCCCCTGAGTTTTCGGCTCTTATAGGCAAGAGGGTGCCTATTTTGCATCAGTACGGCCCCAATACCTTCTCCTGAGGCATCACACTCCAAAGTGAAAGGTTGGTCGAAATCTGGTAGGGCTAAGACTGGGCATGTGCTCATCACCTTTTTCATCTTGTCGAATGTTAATTGGGCCTCCTCACTCGATTTGAAAGCTCCCTTCTTGGTCAAATCGGTCAAAGGTGCACAAAGTTGTGAGAATCCTTTGACAAACTTCCTGTAGTAAGTGCAAATGCCTAGAAATCCCCTCAACTCCGTAAGGGTTTTAGGTGTAGGCGAATCCATTATTGCCTGAATCTTCTCCTGATGTACCTGTACTCCCTTAACTCCGATTATGTGTCCCAAGTAAAGGACCTCTGTCATTCCAAATTCACATTTGGACTCCTTAGCATACAATTATTGTTTGTCCATGATAGACAGAATCTGGTCCACATGTTGAAGTTGTTCCTCCCACGTCTTGCTATAAATGAGAAAGTTATCAAAGAATACCAAGAGATGCTTCCTCAACTGTTTGTTGAAGACATGGTTCATACATGATTGGAACGTGGTTGGGGCATTGGTTAATCTGACTGGCATCACTAAGAACTCATAGTGACCATAGTGACACCTGAAAGCAGTTTTTGGGATGTCCTCCTCCCTCATTTTGATTTGATGGTAGCCAAAGCGTAGGTCAATTTTTGTGAAATAGACAGCCCCATGTAGCTCGTCCAGCAGCTCATCAATCCTTGGTATGGGATACATGTTTTTAATTTTTTTCTTATTTAATGCACGGAAGTCAATGCACATGCGCATGGTTCCATCCCCCTTCTTGATCAACACTATTGAAGAAGCAAAAGGACTGGAACTCGGCCTGATATGCCCCATATCCAAGAGCTCTTTGATTGCCTTCTCTATCTCATCTTTGTACTTCTTCGGATGTCTGTAAGGTGTGGTGATGACTGGTTTTGCTCCTGCCTCCAACTCGATGATGTGCTCAAACCCCTTGTCTAGTGGCACCCTTGATGGAATAGGTCCAAACACCTTGATGTGTTTGTCAATGATCTCCTGAATTTCTGGTATGTAGTGAACTTTGCCCTGCTTGTCCACACGTGCCGAAATTTTTCACTTAGCTGCATACACTATCTCTTCCCTCCTGAAGATGGCCTCCATCCTCTTGGCCGTAACTACCTTGGCTGAGTTACCTGTCATGCCTCGGAGAACTACCTTTCGTCCACTCTCCTCTGTGAAAGACATCTCCATGGTCTTGTAGTTGGTGGTGATAGGCCCCAACGTACTGAGCCACTGAACTCCAAGGATTATGTTTGTGTCCAGAAGGTACATCACATAGACATCATGTACCAAATCATGCCTACCCAATGTAAGCTTCATGCCCGGAATGTACCTGTTACAAGGCATGGTGCTTCCACCTGCTACCTCCACCTTGAACCCTTCAAATTCAACCGTGGGTATATGCCTCCTCTGTAGCAATGTTGAGTCAATGAAGTTGTGAGAAGCTCCCCCATCAATCAATACCGGCACCTTTTTCCCCTGCAAGACTCCTCTCATCCTGAAAGTGTTGTACTTGGGCATCCCACTGATGGATGCCAAGGTGGCTCTCTCCTCAGTCGTACTGTCATGACCTGTGGCCTCCTCATCTGCAGTCTCTGTGGTGTCTGCCTCCATGTTCTGAATGTGGCCGAAATCCTCCTCCTCCTCATTGTCAGAAGTCACCTCTATGTAGTGAACTTGGCCACGGCCAATGCATTTGTGTGATGGGTTCCATGGCTCTTTGCAAGTGTAGCATAGTTGCTTCCTCCTCAATTCCCTTCTGTTATTCTCATCCAACCTGCCTCTTCCCCTGTCAAACCCCCTTGGGTCACGTACTCCTGGGTTCATTGGAGGTCTCTGATCTCTTCCTCCTGTGTTAAGAGGTGGTCTAGGCACAAATTTCGGCTTTGCAGCTAGTCCTAGGTCTCTCGTCCTCCAGATAGCATCCTGTAGGTTGGTAGGCTTAAAATCCTTTACCCGACCCTTCAAGGGTTCCATCAACCCCTCAATGAAGATCATCATGAGTCTGGTCTGTGACACATCCTGCACCATGACTGCTAGCCTCTGGAATTCCTCAATGTACACCTCCGATGCTCCTGTCTGTCTGAGCTGTGTGAGCTCCCAAAAATGTAACTCACAATCCCCTTGGTCAAACCTGTCAATGAGTCTCTGACTGAACTCAGTGTATGCCACTATCTGATTGTGACCTAGTGTGGTCAATCCATGATACCTCCAATCATGAGCTTTGCCATCCAAGTACATGGTGGCAAACTTGATGGCTTCCATCTCCCTCATGGGGTTAAGCTGCAGATAAGTGTCCAACTTCTGTACCCGTGCCTGTATTGTCATCTTGGTCGTACCATCAAAGTAGGGAATCTCCATCTTCCCCGCTCTGCGCTCAAACTCATAGTTGCTCCTGTGGTTCGGCCTAGATGTGTTTTTGAATTTGAGTTGACAGTATTGATCTAGAGACATCTGCCTCTGAATTGTTATACTCAAATCGTTGTACTCCCTGGTACATTGTGCCATCTGCTCAACAAAGTCATCCACCGGCTCATGTTGTGCATGTTCATCTGTGAACGTGGGCAAGTATGGTCTAGGAGTAGCCCTTCTACCTATCTATCCATGTGGTGCGCTCCCTCCATTGCTTCCCTCAGACTGATGATAGGGAATATGTTCTGGATTATACCTGTTACCTCCGTGAGATCCACCTATCTCCCTGTTGTCTTACGTTTCTGGACCTTTCCCCTTGTGAGTCATCTGCATCAACAGCTCGACTATCCTTGTCTGGTTCTCATCTATCTTCCTCGGGTTCTCGTCTACCTTCCTCAAGGTCTCAGTGATTTCGGTTTGTCCCTTACGGTTTGCCTCATAGTTGTCATGTAAGTGGAAGACCAGTTTACTTTCTGTCTGGTTTATGGATTTATGGAACTCGTGTGCTAAGAAAGCCAAGCCCTGGGGCTCAACGTCATCACCTGAACCCTCCATCTCGATCTCTGTTTCACTTTCCTGTTTCTTCCTTCGGCCCATATAAATACCACTGAACTTCTACATGCGCTAATCCTCACAGGATGGGAGGATCAAAGTTCTGATCCCACTATAATGTTCCCAAGCCAATTTTTTTGCTTGGGGACACTAGCTAACCACTGAATCAACTGTTTTACTGTTTGTGTTTGCAGGTTGGCCACTGATATTTTGGCCTTAGGGTTTTATTCAGTTATTCAGTACATTTTTATCAAGATATATTCAATACAATGCAAGATCTCATCAATACACAAGATATGGAACCACAAAGCACAGATCTGACCTTTTATTATGAGAA
This sequence comes from Picea sitchensis, assembly GCA_010110895.2. Taxonomy (NCBI): domain Eukaryota; kingdom Viridiplantae; phylum Streptophyta; class Pinopsida; order Pinales; family Pinaceae; genus Picea; species Picea sitchensis. The sequence goes on along the minus strand of SNQJ01S0115649.1, from coordinate 3,343 downwards.
GTAAGAACCTGATACAATAGACGCAGATCTGGAATAACATCAGATGGCCCCAAGATAAAGATATGAGCTACTACAAAATGCTCCCGGAAATACAAGATAAGCCTCCCAAAGGCTCAATGCAAGATGAATGATCCAATACAAAAAGCTAGGGTTTTGCCCCACCCTCTAGTTGCTGGCACGTCCTGTTGAAAGAATGTGAAGGCCAAGGGTTCAGCCCTCCTAAAGGTGACTTCCAAATGCTACCAAACTCCACCAAGAGATAGATCAGGTCAAGGGAAACCCCTTCCTGAAGTATGACGTCCAAATATTAAGTCTTCCCCCTCCAACTGCTGAAAACCCTAATTTGGTACGGTCGTCCTGAAACCCTGAAGTGCCAACAATTCGGCCTGGATGAGTGAGGCCTCCAAATCACCTGAAACTCTCTATGATGATAGATCGAGTAGCCACAAGCCCCTAGGAGAAGTTTCAAGATCAGATCTGAGGTAGAGCCTCCTAGATCTGAGAATCTCTGAATCACCAAGATGACCTCCTTCCTTCAAAGTCGTCCCAACCTGTAGATAATAACCTGGCCGTAGTAACTCCTCAAGGAAACCTTCAAACTAATGAGCAAGGTCCTACAAGCAAAACCCAAATGCTAGAATCTCCAAAAGCTCTATCAAATAGATGGATCGAACTGTTCCTCAAGCAATGGTGCGCCCCTACTGAAAAACCCTAACTGGTACGGCCCTGTTGCTCTCCTGAATAGATGATGAGTGTAGAATGGTGTGGGTGGAGTATTTCATCCTCGAAACCAAGCTTGGAACAAGGTGAGTGGAATCTTTCACCACTGAGTTGTTCTCTAGGGTTTGTAATCTCAAAACCCTCAAAATTGTGTGCTCAAGAGCTCAACAAGCAAAATACCAAATATCCAAGATGGAATGAAAGGTGCGCCCTAGCCTTTCTTTTATACCTCCATTATATTTTCCTGTTGAGTTAGTTTAACCCTAGGTTCAACTCCTAACTCAATCCCCAGCATTCTAATTCTTCATTGAGTTACTTTTTGCCTTTTTTCCCTTTTTCCTAAGTCAACTTCAAATTATAACATTAGTTTGGTTGACATTTCCCCATGCTGTGTGAGACTATGGTCTAGTGGGGATGTCTAGACAACTAAGTCTTCCCAGGCCTCTTCATCAAGAGGTGTCGGACATTACATGTTATTCCCTTTTCCTTAGGACAATAATTTCAGTTTTTTTCTCTTATGAACTTTTAGGATTATTTTGAGTTTTCCCTTCATGTTTCGTCCAGTCAACTTTGGGATGTGGTTTAGGTCGTTAGGGTTTTTTTATTTTCGAGATGGTTGTGCTTTCAAAGTTATTGAGTCATGAATTTGTCTTTGAGTCAAAATAAAGTGTCCTCGTTACACTATTTAGTCACAAAGTTTTGAGTCCTATTCGGATATGTTTCCATTAAGTTATTTGATATCAGAGTAGCATGGTTTGTGATCCAAATGCCTTTATCTTTGATCCCTATGTTGTGTCGGTCATGGTCTAAAGTTTGAGTTAGAAGAGTTGAGTCAAAGTCTGAGAGCCTATATTGTGGAGGTAAGTCATATCTGTAACCTTATTTTTATCCTAAATATATTTGCTTTGTGCTAGTTGAAAAGATTTTTCATTAATTTCCTTCCAACGGATCATCCCCTATCAACTACAACACATTTTCTCTTCAGGTTGATTTAGAAGCTAAGTACCTTGGTGTCTGCAAGCCTTATCGACGGTCTACTTCGCATTTAGAAAAACTTTTCATCATTGAGTTCTAACTGAACGATTCATTTCAATGTTAAAAATATGCTCATTTATTCACATTGATGGGATTGCACTTGTACCTTAGGGCCCATTGTCATTATTGGTGGGTTATCTCGTGTATAGCAGGGATTGACATTAGTGGTTCTTGACTAGATAGTTTCTCCCATGGTCAACCTCGACTCATTACCCCATCATGGAGATTCATAATTGAGATGGTTAGATTCCAAGTTGTAGTTATTTGGGCATGTCTAGCTTCCATTCAACATATCTTTGCAGCTTGTACATGTGATTCCTGATACACAGGGATTTCTTATGGTGCTACTTTACAAGTCATATTCATCCAAAGTTCTAGGATTCTCAACATCCTACATGGGGGATCCTTTCCCCAATTAGAACCAAACCCTAGTTTTGACTGGTACCAGAAAACCATAAAACCAGGAAACCAGAACCAGTACCAAAAGTACCAGTCCAGAATTGCGCAGGTCAAGTTTCAAGGGGTAAAACTTGGAATTTTATGAAACAATAAACTCCAGCAAACTCGCCTCATCCCAACGCATCTCCTGGTAAGCTCAGTTTCATTTTTTGAGCACTTTCTTTTTCTGGTCATTTTCTTAGCTCCAGGTCAAGATGTGTGCAAGCACCAAGCTTGTTGACAAGCTAGAAGATGTGGAAAATTTCCGTGCCTAAAAGTACAAAATTGGACTCATTCTTGAAGAGAATGACCTTGCAAAATTCATAAAAGAAAATGTACCAAAACCGAAGAAAACGCAGCCAAAGAGAAGTGCAAGAAGGATATGATTAAGCCTAAAAGAATAATTGCAAATTCCATTAAAGACCACTTGATCCCTCAAGTGTTTTCTAAGAATACTCCAAAAGATACGATTGATTCCCTAACTAGAATGTATGAAGGAAAGAACATCAACCGAAAGATGAACTTGAGAACCCAACTCAAGAATACAAAGATGCAAAAAGGAGAAATAGTTCAAGGCTATTTCTCTAGGGTTTCTCAATTCAAGGAACAGTTAGAGGCAATTGGAGACAACTTATATGGAGATGAACTGGTGATGACAACTCTTAATGGTCTCACAAGACCTTGGGATGCCTTCATCCAAACTATTTGTGCAAGAAAAGAGAAACTCCAATTTGACAGTTTATGGGAAGAATGTGTTCAAGAAGAAGCAAGAGTGGCCAACCGAGAAGTCGTCCTATTAAGAGATGAAGATCAATCCCTAGCTGCTCATGCCAAGGGTGGAAAGGGAAAGTCTCATTTTCAAAAGGAGACCCACTTTCATAAAGAGTCTCACTCTCCAAAGAGATTCCAAAAATATCATAAGGGTCAAAGAAAGGGAAAAGATTTCTCCTCCTACCAATGTTATCATTGTGATAAGATGGGACACATTGCTAAGAATTGTCCTGCCAGAAGGGAAGAATACAAGAGGAGAAATAACAAAAGAGATCATGCCCATGCAGTTGAAGATGATGAGCCACCCAAGAAGTTAGCTAAAGAAGAGATTGAAGAATATGTTTTGTTTTATGCTCTCTCAGGATCTGTGACACCTAAA
>SNQJ01S0115648.1:7656-28006 GCA_010110895.2 Picea sitchensis | reverse complement strand
GAAAATATAAGAAAAATGTGTCATACTAACCTCATCCAAGAAACTATATTAAATAACATCCTCTATTGGGATATGACAAGTATTCCCACAATCAGAGAACCAATGTGAAACTAGTGCATTGGAACCAAAATATCCAGGTTAATTTGAAGACCCTGCACTTAGTGGTCTAACATCATCATATGATGGTTCTCAATGAGAAGATGCCATGAATGCATTATGTTGAACTAGACTACATGTGAGGGACAATATCACAATACTAGTGGCATGAATCCTATCTTTGAGATGAGGTGGCTCGACGAAGGGGGGTTAGGAATTTCCTAGGAGTGGGTGGCCCTCTTAATGGATTATTCTTGGTGCTTTCTCGATCGTGAGAAAATCCAAGACCAACCCCTTGGAATTCTTCAATGCCAAAATAATTGACATAGAGACATAGATTAAACTCATCCCATAAATTTTGAATAAAATTCAAGAGAACCTCCATGATATTGCAGGGACGTTTATCAAATACCATAAGCCATCAATACATCAAATTGTCTCCCCATGTTGGGAATTTGTATTAGTCCATGCAAATATACCTCTTTCTTGGATCACACAATTGGTTAGTTTTAGTATCAATTATATTTCTTATTAAATGAAAATCACTTTTATTTTATTTATTTAATTTTAAATTTTAATTTAATTTTATTACATTTAAGATTTAAATTTTTAATTAAATTTGGTTAATCTGATGGTTCTCTTTTTACCCGGTGATCCACCTTAGAAACCCCACCTATTCATAAGAGGTTTCTCAACCACATACTAGTTCCACAGGGCATGTCTATAAATATAGATGTGCCTCACTCTGCACAGCTACTTAGGTTCTTCTTTGTCCTTGTCAAAATCTTAAAATCCATGCATGCACACAAGCTAGTGAGCTTGATAGGTCAGCGTAATCCAAACTCAAAGGTCAGACTTCCTACGACCAACAAAATTATAATGTCTTCTTTAACCTTGTCAACATTTTCCATCTTAAAATCCACGCACACGACATAGTGGGCTTGGGAGGTCAGCGTAATCCAAACTGTCATAGAGGTCAGACTTCCTACAACCAAGGACGAGAGTTGCGACTCCACCCTTAATCTTTATCATCTTCCTTAAATCAATATTCTTAAATAAATCTTCTCGACTACAAACTTCAAGGTTTTTTAGCATCCAAATTAGAAGTTGTCAAAACAGAAGATGAGGAACGGACCCGTCCACCGCCTCATTGAGAAGATTTGGTGTTTTGGGACCGGAGTACCATATTCATAGAGGGAGGAAGACCGAGGGAGACTTGAAGAGCATTCATTGCTTCTTTCTTCAACTATATCCAACTTTTGGCAGTGACAAACTTGAAAAGATTAAGCAGAGACAGAATTGATGCAACACACTACACTATTGATGTGTATTCTATTAATATGAACATGTATAGTTACACAATATGGTTACAAGAAGTTACGGAGTTACCAACTCCTGTAACGGTAAACTAACTAACTAACTAGTTAAGGATGTAATTAGGTATTTTCCTTAACACTCCCCCTTAATTACATCCGGGAAAAACTATCACTATCACCAGTGTCCAATGCAATAATTCCTATCACCAGCGTCCAATGCAATAATGCAATAGACTTCACACTCCCCCTTAAACAAAACTTGGTCTTGACTCTGAGATTAATATCTCACATTTCCCCTGTTAATCGAAGATTCAAATTCTCTGAAACAATCATCAGGTTAACACTTGGTCCTGACTCTGAGATTAATATCTCACATTTCCCCTATTAATCGAAGATTCAAATTCTCTGATACAATCATCAAGTTAACACTTGGTCCTGACTCTGAGATTAATATCTCACATTTCCCCTGTTAATTGAAGATTCAAATTCTTCGATACAATCATCAAGTTAACATATGAATAGACACCCTTGTATCTACCAAAGTGGACTTCATACCACATTCATTTACCAAAGTTATGAGTAGACACCCTTGTATCTATCAAAGTGGACTTCATACCACATTCCTTAATGAAAGTGGACTTAATACCACATACCACATTCATTTACCAAAGTGGACTTAATACCACATTCCTTCTGTCAAGCTGCTCGAAACTAGGGATAGTTGTGATGTATCATGGCCAGCGCTTAATGCTGCTTGAAACCAAGGATACATGCTACATGATCACATACATACCTATGTAGGCCTGATTCAATCAGGGCTTACTGAACATGGGGAACAAAGCTTGCGTATAGCAAAGCTCACAACTTCTTCCAAATGGGACCAAAATCCTTAAACCAAAAAACTTACTGGAGTGTCTATTGGGGTGTCGGGTACAACCGAACATGCACCCCTCAAATTACAACAATTCATTTCTTATCTATTTGCTGATGAATGAAAAAAAAAAAATAGTTATATTTTGTTGCATGTCTATGCCCATCTTTCTTCTTTGCGACTTTCTTCATGCATTTTTTACTGCTCAATAATGCGGAAATGTTGTCCATAAAATGGATTTTATAATTTTGTCTTGCAGCCCTCGATCTTCTGTCTTGCAAACTATTCACTGCATGGAGACTCTTCTTCATTGGAATTTGCTTCTTCGATTCACTGGCTCTCTACTGGCCTAACTGGAATCTGCTTCTTCTGTTCACTGAAGTTGCTTCACTCTTTGCAAATTTCTTAATATAAAAATCATCACCATGTGTTTTCCTCTTGAATTTACTTGTCTTGGATTTTCATATTCTAACAAGCATTTGTATTGAGTTAGCTAAGCTCAATACCTTTTTACATTTCAAATTCCAAGACATGTAAAAATTAAATTCTCATAAACCCTTCATCAACATATTTTCATTTTTTCAGATTTTAGATTGTTTTTATACAACCTCTTTTAGATTCGATGTAAAACATTTCATTTATCCTCTTTTTAAATAATGCTTAAGGTAATGCTTACGGTTCTCAAGATTCCCACGCTATCCTCTGTTGCGGATGCCCTCTCTCTCTCTGAATTTTAATAAAGTACAAATCGCACTTGCTCAACCTTTACGTCAACAAACAGCTCTACACAAACAACTCTACCTCCGTGACCACATCTTTCTTAGGCCACTCAATCTTTCGTCTTCTCAAACCATCTAAAACGAAGTTTTCTCCATATAGAATTGGCTATACAATAGAATAGTCGTCGTACTTCCTCCTTATAATGATTTCCGATCATTTTTAATGTATCGTCGGGGATTTACAATGATCCACGTGCAACCATTTTTCATAGAAAAACATAAATAAATGAAAATTTGGAGCTTTACCAAATCGTTCCAAGTTTTGGGGTCCGGTGGATGACTTCTCGGTGACAACCTCCGATGGCCGGATCCACAACACCAGCCGTGAAGAATTCGATCGCCACTCGATTGGCTTTGGCTTTCTCTACGCATTTTCCTCAGCGCGTGAAACTCTCGACGGTATACTTCGAGTGCACGAAATTCCAATCGAATTTTTTTAATTTTTTGCTTTCAAACAGCACCTGCTTCATATCTTTTGCATGTGCAGGAAGGATCTTCATCACTTACTTACCTTCCTCTACTATATAGTAGTAGCAGTAGTTTCAAAATCGAATCCTCTTCTCTCAAACGGAGATACTTTTATAATAATAACCTAACCCTGGGTCTCTGTGCCTTCCAGTGATGGAATGAGGCCCAGACCCACTCTGATACCGAAAAGTTTAAGTCACTCTGATACCATGAAAAGATTAAGCATTGACAAATTTGAGCAACACACTAAACAAACTATTCCCAGTCATTTTGAAAATTTCATCCAAATCCACTTCAAACATCACATTTACATGTGAAACTCTCCATCCATCTATGGTCTGGCCTTAGAGACTCGTCAACTTTATGACTCCAGGCAATTTTACAGATTGTGGATTTATATCAAATTGTGGATCTTATAACTCCACACCAGCAGCAACCCAAAAAATTCTCACGACCTCCTTGAAATAATAAGGAATCTTTAAATAATAAAGACTTTTTTTTTAAATAATCCAGAGCACATATTTTTATGCATATTATAAAATTTAAAATTAAAAACTTCTTGCTTGGCTTCCTCACAGATTAATATAAATTTGTGGTTGCTTCTCTGAGTTTTCTCACGTGCCTGGTAAACCTTATCTTTGTGTTATGCAAATCAGTTTCTCTAGAATGTGGAAAATCTGTGTGGGCTTTACGGAGCATTTTAAAACTTATAGTAAAATTATAATAAATACTTATTTTTATCTTGGTTGGCTGAGCTTCTCCAGCTCAATTGAATTCGTGAGGACTCCCTATATTGCATGCTCACCGGATGAATCTTTCACACAGACTTCCGCTGCTCGTTCTCTAAACCTGCTCTCCACAAGCATCCAACAAAACCTCCCTCTATTCTTGCACGCGAGGTTCCTTTCTTTCAAACACCCGGATGGCGGACGGCTCGGCTGTACTACTTCCATGCACTCGGACGGCTCGGCTCTATTGACTGATCTTTGCTCTCACAATGAGGAGTATTGCTTTGGTAACTTCAATTTTCACATACCCTGGATCCTGGGCCCTCCATCTGAGGAATATTTCTTTGGTAACTTCAATTTTCACATATCCTGGGCTTTTCAGTGATGAAGTGAGACCCTGATATCATGAAAAGATTAAGAAGAGATAGAATTGATGTAACACATTATACTATTGATGTGTATTTTATTAATATGAACATGTATAATTACACAATATGGTTACAAGAAATTACTAAGTTACCAACTCTTATAAAAATAAATTAACTAACTAGTTAAAAATGTAATTAATTAAGTATTTTTCTTAACAAAACCCCACTAAAATATATGGTGAGTGCCTTTGAAAAACTGTTTCCGAGCTTCCTTCATGTTAACTGTTGCTCTATTCCGATATATCAGCTATATCTGAATGATATCTTCCAACATAGGCATTGCTCCATTTCTTCACTCAGCTTAGCGGCAGAGCTGTTTTTCTTCAATATGGCTGTTACAATTACAGAGGGATCGATGGTGCCACTGTTGATAATCGTTTCCATCTGCATCGGATCAGGATCTGGTCGGGTCGATGCTTTGACTGTCCTGAGCAAGGATTACTACAAGCAAACGTGCCCAAGTGCAGAGACTGTGATAAGGGATACCATACGCAACGCCACCCAGTTCGACCCTAAAATCCCTGCTTGTATTCTACGAATGCACTTCCATGACTGCTTCATTCGGGTATTTGCATTATATTTTGATATCATAGTTAACCAGCATAGGTTCATATCTCCCAGCTGAATCCAAAAGTTTTCAATGTTTTTAATCACATTTCCCAGCTGAATCCAAAAGTTTTCAATGTGTTTAATCACATTTAGCTCAGGCTTGGCTCCCACTAGCATTTCATCGAATTCCTGATTACTGTAGAGCTTGTAGGTATAAAAATCATGTCAGTTGCACATTTCTCCGATTAGAGTAGAATAGAATATGGAATTTTTGTTAAAATATATAATTTAGAGGGTTTGTATAAGTCTGGACACTAAAGACATGATGCTAATTTGATAACATAGTTAACTCGTATAAATTCATTGACTTCGAGCAGAATGATAAAATTATCCATCTTTGTAATCTATTTGGACCATTAACACATCAACAAATGGAAGATTAATATGAATGCATGTTAGTTGATTTCTAGTTTTTTTTAAACCAAAATGGCTACGGTGGGGTATTGACATTGGCCTTGGCGTAAATGAGTGCAGGGGTGCGATGCATCGGTGCTGTTAGACTCCACTCCAAGCGATCATGCAGAGAAAGACGCGCCACCCAACGTCTCACTCCGCGCCTTCTACGTTTTAGATGATGCCAACGAAGCTTGAGTCCATTTGCCCACAAACTGTTTCCTGCGCTGATATTCTGGCAATCGCTGCCAGAGATGTTGTAGTTCTGGTATAATAGCCTCCCAATAGTTCTGATAATAGGTTAGACATGTACGTATGCTTAATTGAATTATTGATTTGGCAGACAGGGGGTCCAAGCTGGGGCATTCTCAAAGGACGAAAGGATGGACCCATCTCCAGAGCAAATGATACAAGAAATTTGCCAGCCCCCACCTTCAACGTTTCTCAGCTCATTCAAAGCTTTTCCCTCCGTGGACTATCTGTCGTGATCTTATCGCATTGTCAGGTACTTAGTGCCCTCTCTTCTATTTATACTCCTCAATTCTAATCTTAATTGTCCAGAGAAGTTGAGTTTAATAAATTGGAGATGAAAACAAATCCAGTAGTATGTTTTTTTAAATGTATATATTCCATAGATGAGACGCGTGTGCCTTTCAACTCAAATATGATCGACATCTACATTTCATAATTTTTGTAATCTGTTTTGGAAAGACAACAGATCCAAAATTACCATGAAATGATGAAAGTATGGTAACCCTACATTGTAACTTCTATCTCTAATGGAATTTTAATTGAGTTATGAATTGGCATTAACAGGTGGGCATACATTGGGCTTCTCTCACTGCTCTTCCTTTGAGAGCAGACTTCATAACTTCAACGCTACACTTAAAGGTGGATCCAACCATGGAGCCACAGTTTGCACAGAGCTTACGCACGGTGTGCCCTCGGGCTAACAACAATGGCAGCGCAGGGGCTTTTCTGGACTCCACTGCTAACCAGTTTGACAACGCATACTTCAAACATTTGATGGAAGGAAAGGGAGTGTTTGTCTCCGACCAGGCATTGTTTCTGGAGAACACAACGAATATGATCGTGAAGAGATTCGCAAGGGATGAGAATGCCTTCTTCAAAGCATTTGAAACCTCAATGGTGAAGTTGGGGAGTGTTGGAGTTATAACCAGCGGCGGAGAAATGAGATTGAATTGCAAGAAAGTGAATTCTTGACCAGGATTGTTATGGGATTGTACATTTTCATTCATTGTATATGATGTAAGAGGTTCTGTTCACGATGGTTATAAGAGGATACTCTGTTTGAAGAAACAGAGACTCGTACATATATATGTAATCAATAAATTGTTTCAAGACAAAAGCTAAAAAAGAAAAAAATAGCATTCCATGATAGATTACTTGTTGGTATAGTTGTAGGGAAAGGAATGCAGTTCCTATTCAGTGTGTCATTGCGCAAGGTTAGTCATGCCCGAATCTAGAAGCTTGTCCAAGCGTTTTTCTATCAACTCTTGGTGAAATTTCAACTCATCATTATCTCAGCGCAGCTCCATGATGACTTCTCTATGAGCATCAGTGAAAACCTCAGTGAAAACCGGGTGAGAAGGGGGCATAGAAATAGAGCTCGAGGCTGCTTCTGGGTGCGGGAAATGATTGGCGGTGGCGGAGGCTGTCACAAGACTAGAAGTAGGCTTGCAATATTCGGCTTTGATTGGAGGGGAGGAGGATAGATTAGTCATTAAGAAGTGGCAAGGATAAACACAGCATGGACCAGGTCGACAGCGAGTGTAGGGGGTGTGACCGCTCAGAACAGAGCGAGAGCCAGCTCGAAGTGATCTTGCGTGCTCTCTGGGAATGAGTGAAAATCAGTGGAGACGAAGGTTGAGGATGGAGGAGGTGAAGGGTGTTATCTTCTCAAATAAATCAATTGAGAATTTGCATTTTAGGTGATAGGAAGTCTTTTGAAAAGGTACTTTTCAATTTTTTTTAAAAAAAATTCATTTCTCAAAGCTTTATGCATGTAATAAAGTTTAAATAAAGTTTGTTTAGTTTTTATTTGATCTAATTCAAATCTGAGGTTTCGGTGGTTTAGCCGAACATTTCGATTGTTCATTAGCCATCGAAAGCCTTAGCTTTCGAAAGCTTAAAGAAAGGAATCCAGGGCCATTTTAGCCACCGAAATTGTTGAAGCGGGGAAAGACCCAGCAGGTCCTATCACACGTTTCAAACCAACGGGTTCGACGTTTCTATGATTGCACAAGCCGTTGAAAAGACTGGAGAAAGAACCGTTCATGACCGGAAGCTTATCCCTCTGTGATATAAGCGAATCTTTCCAGATCGTTATATCATTAAGCCATGTGCTTACGTACCCTCCATTTATTTCAGTTATCCACCATGACTACTGCAAATCATCAACCGTTCTGCCGCACCCCTTGTAATCAGTGCCACATTCTAAATCTCACCCCAATTATCTCATTTCTATCACAGTCGAGCCAATTTTCGCTAATTCTACGTGGTGTAACTCTCTCCTGAAATTTGCTCCTTCGATCACAGGTGTGCGAAGACATTGTGGTCAATGAAGAAAGGAACGTCAACCCTAAAGAAGGAGCTCAACGACATCGGTTACCTGGAATCACACCCGGAGGTATGTCAAATGTTCAAGGATGCAGGGTGTTACATTTTTTGCAAAAAATTACAGAATTCTCATCAACATGTGGCAGAGGCCTTTGCCCTCAATTTTGATGGAAAGAAAGCAATCATCGCCTGGGATGAATTCGAGATAGATGAAGCCCTCATCGCTAAAGTGACAGAGCTTCCCACGACTGGAGAGAAATGGTTTAAAACTATTGTTATTAAGAATGTTGAATTCGGGACTTATTTAAAACCAGAACACAGGGGTTTGATATGGAAGAAAGATATTCTTGCATCTTTCCTTGAAGAGAAATGGAAGAAGTTATTAAAAGCCATAATGGTTTATATAACTTGTGAAGGGCGATACAACAGGGTGATGATTTACCATTTTAAACTTATAAACCATTTGACTGGTAGAAACCCACTCAATCTGCCCTATTTCCTCCACCGAAGCTTATCCAAGATGGCTCATCAAGTCAAGGCCAAACCTAATCAAGTTGCAGGTAGATTATCCCACCATAGTCTAATCAAACTTTTGGTTTGTGAGTTGTTGCAAAGAAGAGGTAAAGAGTGGAATTACTTCTTATTCTAGAATGATTTCCAGACTGAGGTTCAACTAGAGGACAAAAAGAGTCCTCATTCCAAGAAGTCTTCCACTCCCAGAAGTGGAAAGAGGAGGAGAAGAGATATCTCTCCATCCCCAGTCAATCAACCCTCTCCTTCCTCTAAGCTTGGCAAAACTAAGAAGAAATTAAATTTCAACAGTGAAGAAGAAAAGGCCAAAGAATCCCAAGTGAAGAAAAACATTCTTAACCTTCCTTACACAAACTCAGAGGATGAAGAGCACCAGATTGAAATAGGGCATGAAAAATTTGTTTTTGTGGATATATACACAACAAGTTATGAGAACCTTCCATCACCTACACCTCAAGAAGACCAAGAACCACAAATTGCAGATGTCTCATCTAGCAAACGAGTGAAGCAAAGTAAATCAAAAGAAATCAAGAATCTTAAGAAGAAGCTAGCTGAGCAAGAAGTGCTAGAAAGGGTAATAAAAACCAGGTATGAAACTCTCTCAAAAAAATTTGCAGAAAGCAACTCAGCTTTGGAAAGATTAGCTCATGAAATCATAAAGGAGAAGAAAAAGAAGGACGAGATTGTAAAAAACTACAACAGCTTATGGAGAGTAGCTCAAGGTTTGAAGAAAAAGGTCAGGGCTTTGAGGAAAAAAGCCATGTCTTCAAAACACCAGGATCAGACACATGCTTCTCTTGAGACCCTTGCAGAGGTGGCAGTTCAGTGCAATGAACCAGAGGCAACCAGTAACCCTACAAATTTTGAGCAAGATGCAGAAGCCTAAAAATATCTGTCCTAAGGCATTTTTTGTAAGGCCCTTATTTAACAAAGCCTAAAAAAAATTTGTAAATTTAAACAATTAAGATTATTTCGACGTATAACAATAAGTAATTTCTTTATTCATCATATAAGCAGCAGAAATTTAAATTTATGAACAACATGCTAATAATTTTAAATAACCATCACATGTTCATGAGAATGCGTACACAAAAATACCTATGTCTGATGCTAAGTTCCCGACCTCTGGTTGCCCTCTTTGTTTCTCTGCCCAAACTTTGCTTGATGCTCTGACCAAACCTTGCCCAAAACCGACTAACCACCCAGCCAGCTAGGAGCAGCCTATCTGGCTCCCTAGCTCCAGGATTCTGTGAGGATTCCTGGTCCCCGAGCCCAAAACTCCCAGCAACCTGGTGCCCCCTGCAACTGTCCTCCCCAAACTCCAAACCAAAAAAATATCAATAACCAGGAAATACAGTCATTCTCCCCCAGAATTTCATAATCATCTCCCGTAAGCCTATGCCCAGTCATATCCCCCTCATTCACTACCTCCTACCTTCCATTAATGCCACCCACCTTATCCCTCCATTCAATACCCTATCCCTCGATTTACTACCTTATCCCCTGTCATATAATAAATAAATTAAAGTTGTTAAGACTTGAATTGTTTATCCAAACCTTAAATGTGTTGATTAATCAATTATTAAACAATTAATTAATATTATTAATAAATAATCTTTATTTAACTAAAACACACCAGGACATTTAATTATTTAATTAACTACTCTTGATAAACCCTATGCAACTATTTAACTAGGGTTGTTACATACACTCACCCTTCAGGAAACTTCGTCCCAAAGTTAAGGTATTTTATGATACAAGGAAAAAGAAACATGGTTCACACATTCATAACAAATAACCGTCATTATTAGTAAGTAAGCCAAGAAAACTCATACATACTACTTGTGACATCCCCCAAAATAAAAATATTTTGAAAATTTAAATTGCTGGGAATTTATTTCCATTTTTAGTAAATTCAAATTTGGAAAATTTTTGCCATTTATGGCAATTCCGAATTTCGAATTTGTTAATTGTAATAAATTATTATGACTGTTGGGAAGATATCTGATTGGACCCAACTAACTATTTGACAATGACACTTGTTTAAGAACAGAATATTTTATATTGATTGCAGGAGGACAAATGGAACAACCATGTTAAAAGTAGTTGACCATGACTCCATGAGTGGGGAACATGTTGGAACTACCCCTAGGTTGATTTTTACAAGTGGAAAATTAGTGATTTGGCCATTGGCAGCCCCTGAAAATCAGGGATTTAGGAAGCTGCGAAAATTCCCAAGGGAGGGAAAAAGACCTACGCAAATAACAAATAGGCATATGTGAGGAGGCAGGACATTGCCAAGTATGTTGGGAAAAAGGCCATTGATTCCTTTTTTTTCCATTTTTTGTTATGAACACTGGAGGACTGTGAGGCAAGGAAAAAATTACTGAATTGAAGGACAGTGTTGTAGAGGGATTTCCAAGTTCACCCTTATGGACTCATGGTCAGGCTAGGGGGTGAATCGGGCAAGTGATCGTGGCTGCTCGGCTCTATGGTTGGGAGGAACGTGGATGTTCCCTTTGTTTCACCGCGAGTTAGATCAGATATGCTACTCTAATCCCTATCTGTCTGAATGATTTTATATTGGATGTACTGTACATGTTATAGCTAAACGGAAATGAGTTCTAGTATCTGTTTTAATGATCGTATAATTGTTGTAAGTCTTTTTCTATATCTATATTTCAGTGTTCTACCTCTATTGGATGAATTGGTTATTGATATAGTGGGATCCTTAAAGTTGGTATGCATGCTATAACCTAGACAAAGGCTGTTCGAATTCATGAATTATACAATCCTCTTAACTATCGAATAGTTACATATAAATTCTGGAATCAACCCCTAAGGAATCCTCTACTACAGAATTAGGACCTGTATGTAAATAAAAACATATGATATCCTCATCGAATTCAGTAAATAGACTGTAGGATTTAATTGTGGAATTATTTCCGGAAAACAAACTTTAAACAGGATCAAATATGTATCAATGAACGAATAGAACTATTATAAGCATATATATATATTTCATTCTGTAATGTAATTCAAAAAAAAGAAGGAAACAGAATTCACATATATAGTCTAGAATGATGAAGCGTATGGGAATGAACATAATCCAAGGCGTAAGACTACCCTAAACTGGACGATTTAATCATGCTAGTATCATACTACAGGAAAGCGAATCAATGATTTTGCTGATACATCATTAATGTTTGACACCTCTTACATATTCTGTGCGTAAAGAGAAAACAAGAATTTTATGGCTGTGGCATTACCATTTAGAATATCTATCAAACAACTGCTTCGTATTTTACAGAAAGATATTTCAAAAAAATTCAGAGTAATGCAATCGATTCGGAGGATACAATCTATCGAAAGGACAAGAATTCTACAAAAAATGCAAAGATTTGGAATGTGAAACCCCGCCTCTGAATGATCCCCTTTGGGGTAAATTCCAAATAAACAGTTTCGATAACAAGAGACTATCCATACAGACATCAACAAAGTCCAGTAATGATGGCTATTATAACTATTTAAATATTTTTGAATCCCTTTAAATTATAGAAGTAATGTATAGAATGTTGAGGATAAGATTTTTCCAAATAGAAGATAATGTCCCTCCATTACTAAACTTAACATAGATAAGAGTTTCCCAAACAAGTAAACTTAGAGTTGTTTCGCCATTTCTAGTATTTGGGTTATCAGTCTTTTCCTACATCAAACTCAACTATATATATANAAGAAAAACAAAACGGGATTTAACCCCTCAGATATCTGGCATAGGAAATCAATGCATAAGTGATGTTACTTCTAATAACAGAAAGCTACGAACATAATCGTGACCTCCATGCTTGATTTAAGAAGCGAGCTAAGAGCCACATTTTTTTTGGAACCCGAGTACCTTTATCACATTGAGCAAAGGCCGGTACCTGTGCCGTGAAGTAGGCATCCCTGCATTCGGCCATCACAGAAAAACATTAGCAAAGTACAAAATAGCACTTTAAATTATAAAATCGAATATATAGTTTGATAATCACAGTTATGCCGTACTAGTTAACTTAAGGGTCGAAAACACGGCGGCCTCCAGTTGCCGTGCCTGGTTTTGTAATCAACCCTCGCCAAGGGGAGACTGATGCCTGGAACTTCTGGTGGGTATCCTCGCAACAAGCAGAACCCCACCATTAATACAAAGATACCCATTTTTGTCACAGAATTAAACAAATACTTTGAAAGAGGAAATAGCATTGCAAATCAAGGAGTTCAATCTTTTATAAACAAAACCCTGTACGAAAAAAAATGAAGAATGTAAGGAACAACATCATACATATATACAATAGAAGTTCTCAAGGAAGTACCCCAACTCAGTAAGAGATAAATTACCAGTAGACCACCACTTTACTACAAATAAAATGCATTCAATCACATAGGAGAACAAATACGATTGACCTTTTAAATCTCATGAAGCCTCTACAAGAATAAACTCGTCTATGCTACACAGAAGTGACTCCCAAAACAATTACTAGTCATGGGGTAAAACAAAAAGAACCGGAAGAATCCCACGGGACACAAACACTGGACGCAAAATAGGATTGTGGGTTCACAGTGGTAAGAACAGTGACTCTCGGTAACAGCCTCTTCTACAGTCGATGTTAGAATGAAGGGAGAAAATGCATAGACTCTGAACCTAACTACAAGAAGTAAAGATTTTCATAACCCACACGATGAACCCTCTGGTTTCGAATTTAAGATACAACAATTCCATTAGAAACTTACCAGGTAGTCGGATGTTTTCGCTAACTTCACCAAGGATGGCCACAGAGGTGGTAGCACTTCCCTGTGGAACAATGCATAATACAGAACCCTCTCCTTCGAAGTCACAAGGACAGAAATGAGACCGCCAAAACCTAAGAGGGACGAATGCCACCCTTGACAGCACGGGAGGTACAAGCCATGCGCTAGGGAAAATTTGGCGCATCAGAATTGGGAAGAACAGGAGGATGAGGCATCGGGACTGAGGTTAGTAAGACCTTATTAATTCCAGGACAAAGCCTTAACTCCTCCTGACAGCTACACCGGCCTCCCTTAAATGTTGAAGATACGAAGTTAAACAACAGGAAAACCATGATTGTCCAGTGAAACTAATTGGTCGCTATACCTTTGTCTTTGAAGTGTTCCTTCCTTTACACCAACAGGACAAGGAGGGGTAGTTAGTTTAGTTACGCAGTGATCGATGCGGGACTGGTCGGGGTTCAGTTCGTTATGGTGGAGACAAATCGTATCATAACTAAAATGAAACCATCAAAGAAAATGCATTGATAACCACTCATAAATCACCATTAATAGCATTAGCCCATTCCTAGTACGTATTACATTAGGATTGGATTTCTAATGTCGAAACAGCTAGGTTGGAGTACAAACAATTAATCTCAGGGTTATAAAATTGTGTGCAAGGTCAAAATAGCCCAACTCTCTTGATTAGGGAAACGAAAATTCAAATCCTACCGTATGGGTGAATACATGTAAGTAATAATATCTATATAGTAAGATATAGGAGTTAGGAAAATGCCTATGTTTTGATGGAACCTTTCTTATGTGTTAAGGTAGTATGACAAAGGGTTACTTCAAGCCAAAAGGAAAAGTAAGTACCCATCATACGAGATGATAAACTTTAGATAATTAGTGAATAATGTACCAAAGAAAAAGAAAAAAATTGTGTTAAATTTGAGGTTCATTACATATGGTATCAGAGAAAAAGTTACAACACTGGGCCTGAACAGGACCACTGTAGTGCTTAGCATATATTTTGTTTTAGATAAAAACTAATAAATCGTTTGGTTACAAACAGAAAACTTTTTATGTTTTGGTGATTAAGTATGGTAGCTCAGGACAATGCAGAAAACGGGATGGAAGAAAATCCACAGCAAAGACCTCCTGGAGATACAAGGCAGAATAGTGATAGAAGATCACCCACATAAGTGTTGGAAATGATGAGGAACCTAATTGTTGAGCTACAGATCTTTAAATCCGACAATGAAAAATTGAAGAAGGCACAGCAAGAACAACAGGAGATAAACGAAGTCCTACTGCACAGTATAGTGACCAGGAAAAGCCCAAAAGACAATAATAACGACAAAGAAGTCAGCAAGAGAGCCTCCAAGAACTCAGGGCCAAAAATAGAAAAAGGAGATAGTTCGTCTGAAGGAACACCTCCAGCTGAGGATGGAACTAAAGCAGACAAAAAAAGAAAACAAGTAGACCACCTTGAAGGAGAATTTAAAAATATTAAACCTGCTATCTTTGATTGAGAATCCAGGACAGGAGAAGAAGCAGAGGCATGGTTGTTGGACATCAAAAAGTATTTCCAAATCTACAACTATTCCAGCAACATGAAGGTCAGGATGGCCATCTACAATCTGAAAGGGAAGGCCAGTATTTGGTGGCAAGATCTGAAATTGGCCAAGGGCCTAAAGGAGAAACAGTTGGAATGGTCTTACTTTAAGAAGTATTTCAAGAAACAATACCTTTCTGAAAATTATTATGAAAGGAAGACGAAAGAATTTTACGAGTTACGACTCGGACAGATGACGATGGAGGACCTTATAAATAAATTTATGGATCTGTTGAGGTTCGTATCGTACATCTGGGAGGATAAAGTAAAAATTCAATGATTTCTAAGTTGTCTACCATAGTCCTACAAGGACAGAATTGAGTTTGACAACCCCAAATCCTTAAGCAAAGTATTCAGAAAAGCGTGAATGTGCGATGACCAATATAAAAAGCGGGCAGAGTTTCCCAAAGCCTAGAAGGATAAGAAACAGGATCGAATGAACCAGCAAAAGAAGGGGTACCAGCCAGCTCCTTATCGGAATACAACAAAGAGTTTTCCAAGAAAGGATTTTCACTCGAATCCTCTGAATACGCAAGGCAGCAGAAAACCGGTAAACCAAGGAATGAAGAGGTTTTGGGATAGCTCCCGTGATCCATTAAAGTGTTGGGAATGTGGAGAGCCTCATCTCAGGAGGAACTGCCCACGTTTGAGTTCAACAAACAGAAATGTTGTTCATAAACTACAAGAATCCTTGACGGTGGGAGACGTAGGCAGGAGCCTACATCGGATAAATGCATCCATCGATGGCCGACAAGCTGACCACCAGTCCTCGGTGGTAGAAATCGAAGGTAAAATCCATGACACTCAAATTTTTGTTTTAATTGACCCCGGAGCAACATTAAGTTATATTACTCCGAAGGTAGTAGAGTCAAATAAACTTAAGAGACTGAAGCACGCAAAATCATGGCTTGTGCAATTAGCGACAGGAACTAAAAGGAAAGTAATTGACTATATTTCGGATTTTGAGTTCAACTTAGATGGTCAAACTATAAGGACTGATCTAAACATCCTACCACTAGGATCTTACGATATGATTATTGGGATGGATTGGTTGGAACGACACAAAGCAATATTAAATTGTTATACAAAGATACTTAGCTATAAAGATGATTCTGGCACCACCAGGGCAGCCCAAGATATACCAAAACCAATATCAGTCAGACAAATTTCAGCGATGCAACTAAAGAAATGTGTGAGAAAGGGATGTCAAGTTTATGCCATCCAAGTGACAAATCTAGCGGAAAAGGAGGATAAGCCAAAGTTGGAAGACTTTGTTGTCCTACGTGATTTCAAAGACATGTTTATGGATGAGATACCAGAATTACCACCTAGAAGGGAAATGGACTTCTCCATAGATCTGTTACCCGGTTCTGCCCCTATCTCAAAGGCGCCTTATCGGATGAGTCTACCAGAACTGACAGAATTAAAAAACAGTTACAGGAATTGTTGGACAAAGAGTATATCAGACCGAGTGTCTCACCTTGGGGAGCACCAGTCCTCTTTGTGAAAATTAAGGATGGTACTCTAAGATTATGTATCGATTATAGACAACTGAACAAAATGACTATTAAGAATAAATACCCCTTACCAAGGATAAATGATATGTTCAATCAAGTCGGGGGGGGCAAGATCTTTTCAAAATTGGATTTACGATCCGGTTATCATCAAGTTCGAATAAAAGACAAGGACATAAACAAAACAACATTTCGGACAAGATATGGACACTAGGAGTTTGTAGTCATACCTTTCGAACTCACTAACGCCCCAGCCACATTTATGTGCCTAATGAATAGTATTTTTAGCGAGTACTTGGACAAGCTCATGGTAGTATTCATCGATGATATCCTGGTCTATTCAAAGATGGAGGAGGAATATGCGGAACACTTAAGAATAGTTCTGCAAACGTTAAGGAGGCACAAACTATACGCCAATTTTGGCAAGTGTGACTTCTATCAGAAAGAAATACAATATCTTGGACATGTAATTTCAACAGAGAGCATTGGCATAGACCTGGAAAAGACAAAAGCCATTATGGAATGGTCGGAACCTACAAATGTAGCAGATATACGGTCGTTCATGGGAATCACCGGATATTACAGCAGGTTTATAGAAGAGTTTTCCAAGATAGCCTACCCTATCACATCATTACAAAAGAAAGGAACCAGGTTTAACTGGTCAGAGAAATGTCAATACAGCTTCAACAAACTAAAGGAACTATTGACAACGGCACCCATATTGAAAGTAGCAGACCCAGATAAAGACTTCACCGTATGTGTCGATGCAAGTAAAGAAGGGCTAGGTGGTGTCCTAACTCAGGAAGGACACGTTATTTGTTATGAGTCCTGAAAATTAAAAGAACAAGAGTGAAATTGCATCACTCATGACTTAGAATTGGCAGCAATAATACACGCCTTAAAGATGTGGTGACACTACATAATGGGCAGAAGATTCCTATTATTAACAGACAATAGCAGGGCGAAATATCTGTTTAACCAACCAGATCTTAATGCAAGGCAAGCGAGGTGGTTAGCCTTCTTGAGCGAGTTCGACTTCGAGGTCAGACATATCAAGGGCAAGGAAAATAAAGTAGTAGATTCTTTAAGTAGAAGAATCCATGGGTTATTTGAGATGAATATTAGCAGGGCAGAAAGTGATCTGGAAGAAAGAATAAGGATGGCAGGTATTGATGACGAAAACTATACTAAAATAATGGAAGAATTACCGAACAATACTGTGAAGTCAGATAAACTAGATCTAAGTATCAACGAGAAGGGACTACTACAATTTAAAAACAGACTTTACATACCAGATTCAGCAGGGTTAAAATTAACAATCTTGGACGAAGTGCATAATAAATTGTATTCTGGCCACCCAAGTCACTAGAAAACGATAACAACACTTAGGAAACTATTTTATTCGCCTAATATGAAGGGGAAAACAACAGAATACTTGTCTAGGTGTCAATATTGTCAGTAGGTTAAGGTCGATCACCAACATCCAACCGGCCTCTTACATCCATTACCAGTACCAGAATGGAAATGGGAGACTATATCACTCGACTTTATAACAAGTTTGCCTAAAACTCAGAAACAGAATGACTCTATCATGGTTGTAATCAATAAACTCAATAAGTCTACACACTTTATTCCTGTAAAGTCTACTTTTAAAGCTATAAACATTGCTGAAATATTCATGAAAGAAATCTTTAGACTGCATGGTATTCCCAAAATGGTGATTTCAGATACAGACGTAAAAACTCACATCCACCTTTTGGAAGGAATTGCTTGCAGGGCTCAATACCAACTTGAATTTCAGTACAAGTTATCATCCACAAATGGATGGACAAATCGAAAGGACAAACCAAATCGTAGAGGATATGCTCCACATGTACGTAAGAACAAAACCAAACAAGTGGGAGGATTATATACACTTGGTAGAATTTGCATATAACAATGGGTACCAAACTTTAGTAAAGTTGAGCCCTTTCGAAGTACTGTACGACAGGAAGTGTACGACTCCAATTAGTTGGGATAACCCAGCTGATAGACTCATGGTTGGACCAGATATGCTCCAATAAACGAAGAACATGGTAAGAAAGGTACAACAAAACTTGAAGGAAGCACAGGACAGGCAGAAGAGCTATGCAGATCAGAAAAGAAGACACTTAGAGTGTCAAGCGGGAGACCATGTGTATTTGAAGGTCAAAGCCCGAAAAATATCATTGAAGCTAGGAAACTATGCCAAGATGGCACCCAGGTTCTATGGGCCCTTCGAGATACTAGCTCGAATTAGATCCGTAGCATATCAACTTGCACTGCCAACGAATCTAAGAATTCATAATGTATTTCATGTTTCTTTGTTGAAAAAGTATGTTCACGACCCTACTTATATGATTGATTGGAACTTGGTACAGGTGAAACCCGAAGGCGAATTCCAGGTGGAACCCCTACGCATTCTGGACTGGAGAGAAATAGCACTTCGGAACAGAGTCGTCGCTCAGGTAAAGGTCCAATGCAAGCAATTTAGCCCTGAGGAGTCCACTTGGGAATTGGAGGGAGATTTGTGAAAATCTCATCCAATCTTATTCCAAGAAAGGAATGAACACTGAGGACAGTGTTTTATTGAAGCCGGAAAGGATGTGACATCCCCCAAAATAAAAATATTTTTAAATTTTAAATTGCTGGAAATTTATTTCCATTTTTAGTAAATTCGAATTTGGAAAATTTTTGCCATTTATGGCAATTCCGAATTTTGAATTTGTTAATTGTAATAAATTATTATGATTGTTGGGCAGAGATCTGATTGGACCCAACAAACTATTTGACAATGCAACTTGTTTAAGAACAGAATATTTTATATTGATTGCAGGAGGACAAATGGAACAACGATGTTAAAAGTAGTTGACCATGACTCCATGAGTGGGGAACATGTTGGAACTACCCCTAGGCTGATTTTTACAAGTGGAAAATTGGTGATTTGGCCATTGGCAGCCCTTGAAAATCAGGGATTTAGGAAGCTGCGAAAATTCCCAAGGGAGGAAAAAGACCTAGGCAAATAACAAATAGGCATATGTGAGGAGGCAGGACGCTGCCAAGTAAGTTGGGAAAGAGACCATTGATTCCTTTTTTTTTCCATTTGCTGTTATGAACACTGGAGAAGTGTGAGGCAAGGAAAAAATTACTAAATTGAAGGACAGTGTTGTAGAGGGATTTCCATGTTCGCCCTTATAGACTCATGGTCAGGCTAGGGGGTGAATCAGGCAAATGATCGTGGTTGCTCGGTTCTACGGTTGGGAGGAACATGGATGTTCCCTTTGTTTCCCCACGAATTAGTTCAGATATGCTACTCTAATCCCTATCTGTCTGAATGATTTTATATTGGATGTACTGTACATGTTATAGCTAAACGGAAATGAGTTCTAGTATCTGTTTTAATGATCGTATAATTGTTGTAAGTCTTTTTCTATATCTATATTTCAGTGTTCAACCTCTGTTGGACGAATTGGTTATTGATATAGTGGGATCCTTAAAGTTGGTATGCATGCTATAACCTAGACAAAGGCTGTTCAAATTCATGAATTATACAGTCCTCTTAACTAGTGAATAGTTACACATAAATTTTGGAATCAACCCCTAAGGAATCCTCTACTAGGGAATTAGGACCTGTATG